>APFE031369490.1:70338-97270 GCA_000404065.3 Pinus taeda | reverse complement strand
CTCCTAAATCAAGCAACCAATCATTTTTCCAAGAAGCAAGTGAAGCATTAAATAAATCTTCATTTACTCCAATATTACATTGTGCCACAACATAGTGAGCAGATTCATGTGCTTTACCTTTTTCTATATCATCAGTTTTACCTTTCTGTTGGTTTCTTTGCTGCTCAATTTTGTCCCATGGTAATTTTCATGTAGAGGCATCATGTGATCCATTTCTTTTGCAGCGTATGCAGTGAAAATTTGCCTTTTCTCCTTGAGAGTGTCTGCCCCCCTGCCTCTGAAATACCTTCCTCTTCCTCTTCCTCTTTGATTATCTCTTCCTCTGGAAGAATCTTTAGCAAGATTCTTTTCTTTATGAGCAAGGCACACAGCCTCTTCAGAAGATTATGGGGCTGTCTTCTTTCCAAAAGCTTTCTCTCTTTCAGCAAACCTTTTCACAAGAGAGTCAAAGGTGATATATTTGAGATTTCCATTTGCTTGCAATGACTCAAGATAATTGGAGTAAGTAGGATAAAGTGCCTTGAGAAAAGCGATAAGAGGAATATCCAATTCAACCTTAGTGGATTTGATATCATGCATTATAGACTTTACTTCAGATGCAAGAGCAAGAGGATCATTATTTTGCAGTTCCCAAGTGAAGAGTTTAATCATGAATTGAACAACTTCAAGTGAAGAATGTGAGTCATAGATTTCTTTTAGCTTTTGTACGGCTTCAAAAGAAGTTGAAAATGGAAAAATATGGCGACTCACCTCTTCATTTACAGATGTTGTGATTAATGCATAAGCTTTGATGTTCTTGTTTTCCCAAATGACGATCTCTTTGTCTGATGTAGGCTATTTTGGCACTTTGTCTCCGTCTCCAACACACATTCCTTTCCACAACTCATTGAAAATGAGCTTGTGTTTTATCATCTGGGACCACTTAGGATATTTCTGTTTTCCAGTGAGAACTATTTCCATGATGGATATGATTGAATGCATACTGTAACAAAAAAAACTTCTGCTGCAAAAATTTTACTCTTAATGGGAAAAAATATAGTTCTGATATGACTAGATAGCAAACTCAACTTGACAGCCAATGTCAATACTCAAGACATATATATCGACACTATTCAAAATATATATCGGTTTCTTTTTACATTGATCACCCAATGCAACCCTTCAAAAAAATTTAACACACAACGGTGATTTTAAAACATGCACAAAATCAGGGCTCAACTCACATCATAGGATAGCACTTCATAGGTAGCATACTCAACTCACATCATAGGAGAATGCTTCATCAGAGTGGCGCCACGTACCAAAACAGTTCAATATACCATGTACATTCAACGCATGGCTCAACTCACATACGCATCAACTCACATATGAATTTAACATATTTTACATGCCATGAACAGCGTTCAACGTATGGCATTAATCATATTTTACATATGCATCAACTCACATACACATTTAACATCTTTTGCATACCAAAATAGAGTTAATAAAATGCTTGTATACCAGCGTATAGCCAAAAAATTCAATCGTATAGCAAAAAAAAACTCAACATATATACCAGAGCTTCCGCATCAACACTCAGTAAACTTGGTGTGCTTTGACATCAACGCATGTGTGTTTTGACATCAATGCAAGTGTGCTTACGCAGAGCTCATGTACCAAGAAGCTGCATCATGCTCTCATAGCTCAATTTGATAGCCTCGCGATGGATCTTAGGGCCACACAGCAAGAGAACCCTCTGTTGAAACCAGAACAAAACCAAAGCTATTCCACTGAAATGTCTTCAATGGAGATAATGCCACAGTTTTGTAGAGGAGAGTGTTCTTCAGAGTAATTTTGGATCATAGGGCAGAATGGTTTACTCTCACGGTCATGGAGACAATATTCCAGTTCTGAAGTCATCCCTCTCTCAACGCAGTAGCGTTCCTTCATGCAGGTATGGGAACATTTTCTGAATTTAGGCAGTAAGAATAGTAGATAGACTGTGTAGTAGGCACGCAGAGAGGCAGTGAACAGACTGCGGAGTAGACAAAAAGGATAGAGAGCACAGTAGACAGTGGACAGAGAGCACAATAGGCAGACTCCACAAGGGCAAAGGACAAAGAACAGTAGGCAGAAGGGAGTTACAACTATTTTGGGAGCTGGCTCTGATACCATGTCAGGCTAGGCAGTAACTCCTCCGAGAAAAATTGATTCGTATGTTTTATTCCTTCAGGTTGGTCTTCATTATATACATGAGGGAGATACTATTCACTTCATCTCCTGATGACTGTTCATATTAATTATTTATTTATTTACATTATGTTCACCCAATCCTGGTGATTAGGTGTCAACAATAGTACATCAATACATCAGAAGAAACATCAATAGAATAACCAAACCCAAGACCTAAGAACAATAGATATGCCAAGACAAATCCCATAGCCCTCCTTCAAATTTTTGGCCTCCTTATTTCCTCCTGAAATTCACTGGATTGGAGTTTCACAAGACAATATCGATGTGTTCAAATGAGGAGGGACCCTCTCCTTTATATAGACTTCAAAGGGGGTTGAATGGGTGTCCTATTTGAGCCTAGGTGACTTGAAAAACCATGAGGCCGACTTATAAATTTTTGAGGGAAATTATAAATTTAAATTTGCAAATTTAATTTTCTTTTCTTCCTTTTATTTTTCATTGATGGAAATGTCAACCATGGCTGCAATTTTTAATAGGATGCATTGAAACAATTTTGGAGATATCAATAAATATTCCAATATCCAAATCATTTACAAATTGTATTATGTGTGTATGTTACCTCTTTCAAATTCTTTTTCTTCAAGATTATGTTCTTGAAAGTCTGAGGAAAATTAGAACATTCAAAATTATATCGAAGCCATTTTTGAAATAAAATATGCACAATTTATATGAAATTTACTGAATTGTATAAGATTCAATGTGTTTTGAATGCACTTGTGGTTTTATGTGAATTGAAGTAATCTAGTTTTAGGAATTTAAAGAACATATTCATTATCTCATTAAACTCTTAAACATTCAACATGATTCTTGTTAGGTTTAATTTCCTAGATTCTTAAGTTCCCAAGGAATTAATTCTACTTCTCATATATTTTACCACTCTTTAAAAGCATTTTGTCTTCAATGTTCAAAACTAGTCTATTGAATTCAAAGAATGAAGTTTTAGGAGGTCGAGGAATATCCCCAACCTATTTTACTTCCAAATAATATATTTTTATAAATCAATCTACTTTTTTTATTCCAAGGCACTTATTCCATAACCAAGAATTGTCTCTAAGACATAATAGGAAGAATAAGAAGTATCAAGAAAAATAATGATCAACCCCCGTCATCAAACCCTTAATCTCTTATAGACAAGAATGTAAGGGTACAATAGATAATTACCTTGAATAGAATAAGATATAAGAATTGAAACTGGTAGAAAATAAAAGGAAGTTGCAGTAAACTTCAAGTAATCTCCTCCAACTAGGGCATTCCAAAGTTGCCAAAAATTCTCTAAAGTTCGATGCACTTTCTTTTATCTAACCTCTTCCTATTATTTTAAAACATGAAAATGTAAAATGTAAACTCAACTCCACCTTAAACTAAACCACACTTCTCTTAAAATATAATATTTAAAATAAAGTCCAAATATAAAGTTTGTGAGTTCTCCAAATTACACCCCCTTCATGAGTAGAACTTTCTACTTCAACAAGTCACCAAGAATAAGATGTGAAACATTCCTTTGGTCAAATGCTTGGGTTTTCAATGATAAGAGAATAAGGTGAGGCCTAAAATTAGCATGAATAGAGTCTTTGACATTAATGTGTCCTCAGTGGGTTAAAAATATTATGTGGATGGTGAAAACACACAACTAATAATAAATAAATCATACATGATCTAAATCATTCTGAGGAAACTTTTATACCAAGATATCAAGTCTATTTAAGGTCATGGATAAGGTGTTTTCCAAGATTTAAAGATTAAAAGATTCCTCACTCATGTAGTGAAGTTTAAACAAGATACTCTTCATCGTGAAGTAACCTCTCAAATAAACATGATTTTTCTTATCAATGGACTTAAGAGAAGCACAAGATTCTTTGAGGCTAGAAAATACAACCTTTGGCCATAGTAACTTCCTTGAATCTCCCAAATGTGGTGTCCTTAGTGTATTAAGTAATTTAGTGAATGAATAACTAAATAGAATTGTACTTGAAGTAAACTATTGACAACTCAATTGAAATATACTTTGTCTGAAGATAATTCAACTCAATTGAAGCTAATTGCATTGCATTGCAACAATTTCATCAACCATTAGGGTGCACCTTTGCATGAATTCAAGGTGACACAGAACATGCACCATTGCAAGAAAAAGTCTTGGAATTGGGTTGAATGGCTTAATTAGTCATGATAACTAAGGAATGGAATATAGGAAGAAACAAAGAACTAGGTTAAAGGTTAATCTAACATGTGGCAAGTCAAGGTGAATGTTGTTTCTAAAGGTGGAAAAAAATCCTAAATTTGGTCTTAAAACCAAAATCTCAAAATGATTGGAAAAATGATACCATGATTGTTCACTTGTATTGCTACCCAACGATGTGGTCAAATCCTAAAAATGTCAACTCTAAACTTGACTTCAACTTTGCAATATTCAATTTCCACCAAATTTTAACTCCATGGTACACTCAACATGGTTTTAAGCGGACAAATATTGCCTTGCGGAAAATACAATATCTCCCTAGACTCAATGGTTGAATCTAGTAATAAACAAACAAACAAACCAATAAATCTTTCCCTAGGTTCGTCTTTATTAAATCATAAATAAGAGTAATGGGATATAGAATCCATACCTTTTAATTGAAATTCTTGTTGAAGATCCTAGCTATGGTTTTATATAACCTTTCAATGCTCAGAATCTAGACCTACAAACACACTAACAAACAAAGAATCAAAGGAATATGATATATAAATGCTTCAATACAACCTATGCTAGTGATCAAGGAGACTGGTACCTAATATCATAACAAATGGACAATGAAAGTAAGCATACACTATATCATATCCAATGGATAGTATAGTGAGAAAGAAATACTCTTTTGTATTATAATTGAATGAAATGGAGACATACAACGTAGCCTTGATGTTTGAAAATATCCTTCCAGTAGTCTCCAATCCTCCCTTAAGTGACAAGCTTCCAACCTCAAATTGACAACATAAGTTAACATCAAAAGTCAACCCATTCCCATTAGGTCTGTAGTGAATTTCTAAGACAAGAGTAGAGGGTTAGAGATCATATTTCTAAGAATCATATCCACAAAGATGGGGATTAGGGTTCCATAATGAGAGGGAATAGATTCATGAACCATGGGATGAGGCCCAAATAGGTAGGGGCTCAAGTCCTTCTTATTGATATAATATTACGCAACAAGGCTTCTATAAATTGCTTTTTATTTTTACCTATGTTAAAAGGTTGTAACACTTTTTAATGGAAAACAAAGCGACAGATTGTGTAGGCTACAATCATTAAAATGATGTTTTCCAAAATAGATGTTAGGAAAAGTGCAACACTACTTGAAAATAGGTTTTTCAACAATGTAATCCAAGATTCTTGTTATTTTCAAAATGGTTTTTCTTCCAACATTGTAGGGGATTTCTTGCAAGAGTCCTTCAAATAGTAAGAGATATGGATTTTCAGTCATTTGCCTAATGGTCACAAAATGACGTGTAATAGATTGCCCCCTAAAGCTAAAAGTCATAAAAGGTGTTTGAGGACTAAATCACTTTGTCATGCAAATTTTTGGATTAGAGACCAATTGGTTGGAGACCTGAGGTAGCAATTCCCATACTTGAGTACAAATGTCTCAAAGAACAAGTATTGAAATGTACAAAGATCCATGTCAATAATAGACTCAGTATGGATGCATCCATCAAATATTGATCTATGCTTACAATCATGAATATTGAAAAACTCCATGCAACCTGGATGGATGAAACTAGATCCAAGGTCTTGGTTTTCATCCCTATCAATCCATAGTATGAATATAACCACGTGGGTGAATGTCTCGAAGTCGAATATGGTAGAAACCACTTGATGACCAATCAATGATGTAAATCATTAATAGGTGTGAGAGAAACCGCCAATAATGAAAATGGTTCTCAAGGTACTCTAGTACAATATACAAGTTGTGGATAAATTTCCTAAAGTCAAACACCCATAGAATCATTTGATGGAAGGTAAATAATCAAAACATGCTACCGAAAATGAGAAACTTGCTATTGAGGCATGTAGGATCCAAGGTACTAAAGGAGGTTTCCAGATAAACTTCCTAGATAATGAGTTAAAGTCGATAGGAGGTGATTTGTTGCAAGAGGGCCTACGAAACGAAACTCATGCCAAATTTTGAAGAACAACTTTAGAGTGATTCAAGACAGACTTAAGGATGGCTAACATGATTGAAGGCTATGATTCACAAGGTAATTTTGACTAAGGTTGGACTTCTCTTGAACATATTGGTGACATGACATTTCGACTTGGCAACATTTTACTCAAAAAATAAGATCAAGAAGCATTCTGAAGACTTTCAATGAGGTATGATCAGCTAAGAGATAAATGGATTTCCCAACTCAGACACAAAAGTGATGAAGTGTCATGTTCAAGAGCAACATACTTCCTTTTCACAATACAAAAAATAAATGTTTCTTTCCCATTACCCTCATCATTAATGGCAAGTACCTCTTTATTTTTACGGAAGCTTGAGGAGTATAACATGTACTTTTTATGTAATCTCATCCTTTAGATGAGTCCTTTAGAGTATTTTTAATGAACCCTAGGAAGGATTGGTTCAGTCTCATCATGATTGATGAGTCCTATATTGTTTAATTTTATGAGTCCAATATAGGGGTAACTTGACTCATTTTCATATTTTAAGAGTTTAAAAAAAGAGGAAAAAATAAAACTCATGTAGTTCGCTCAATGCAAAGTTTTAACGAGCCTGGAGAAAGTGAAGCTCAGTGTTTTTCATGTTTAGATAGTCAGAATAAAAACTTAAGTAAATTCCATAATATCATTTTTCGTAAATTTGCTCTCACAAGCCTGAAAAGGGGTAAACTGATGCAGGAGAGAACTCTTTTAGCCATGATTGACTAAAGTATACCTTTTTTGTTACTAGTCTACTTAGTTCGTAAAAGGGCTAAACTTATACCAAGTAGATGTTCTTTCATTTAATTTTACAAGTTTAAAAGAAACAAGTGTACTCGATAATATTGCCATGTTTCAACAATCAGAAAAGAGATTAGAGATAACTCTAAAGGGTTTCTTTTTTGTAAATTTTAGAGTCTGAAAAAAATTCATAAAAATATACTCACATTGCCGACTTTCAATTTAACTAACGAGAAGGAAAATATGGAAATAACTCAACATTTTCATGTGTGTTTTACGAGCATTAAAAACAATAAAAGAAACTCAGGATTTTCTTGAGTTTAACGCGTCTTGAAAATAATAACAGAAATGGACTCGAAATAGGTTTCATTTTTATACAAGCTTGAAACAAAGGGAAAATTGTCCTTGCAATAATTTTGTTTCATTTTTACACAATCTTGAAACAGAGAGGAAAATGTGCTTGAGACAAGTTTGTTTCATTTTTACACAAGATTGAAATAGAGAGGAAACTGTGCTTGAGATAAGCTTCATTTTTACACAAGCTTGAAAAAAAAAACTATGCTTGATATAGGTTTCATTTTTACACAAGCTTGAAACAAAGAAAAATTGTGCTTGAGATAGGTTTCATTTTTACACAAGCTTGAAATAGAGAAAAATTGTGCTTAAGATAGGTTTAATTCCCCCTAGCAAACCCTGCAAGGGAACATGCCTCTAAAGCTTCATTTGATCTACCTAAGTAGACTACTGGTTACTAATAGACAGATGAAATGAAGGTTCATTTACAAGATCATATTAAAGACTTAACTCAATTAGAGGGGGATCTGTTTCATTTATTAACGAGCTTGACACAGGAAAAGAACTATTCTCATGCGAGTTGTTTCATTTTTTAACGAGCTTGATGCAGGAAAAGAATTATGCTAAAGGGGTGCCTTGTTTAATTTTTTAATAAGCTTGACACATGAGAAAGGAAATATGCTCATGGAACCTTATCATGGATTCCAAGAGGAAAATTATCTAAAAGGACTACATTCTAAGGGACATATCTTGATCATGGCTTCCAAGAGGTCTTCATCAAATGGGAGAACAATTCTCTGGAAGGAATACATGTCAAAGAAGTCAATAGGGGTAGGAATATCAAGTTACAATGTCCCATTGAAGGGTTCATCATATCACTTACCAGATTTAAGTCAAAAGAAGTTGAGCATACAACTAGAGGCTCATTTTCATTAGTAAGTGAAGGCAGGGGACAAGTTTCCACATAATTAACCTGTGCTTGGGTGGATACCACTTGTGTATAGGGAACATTAAGGGATGTTGGATGGTTGGCAATGATATCAGGGGCACAAAATGAAATCTTATTGATAATTACAATGTTTCCATTATGAGGGAAATATATCATATGAACATGACAACTTTCATGTCATAGACATAGTCTCACCCAAGGAGAAAATTGACACATGAGAAAGGAAATATGCTCATGGAACCTTATCATGGATTCCAAGAGGAAAATTCTCTAAAAGGACTACATTCCAAGGGACATATCTTGATCATGGCTTCCAAGAGGTCTTCATCAGATGGGAGAACAATTCTCTGGAAGGAATACATGTCAAAGAAGTCAATAGGGGTAGGAATATCAAGTTACAATGTCCCATTGAAGGGTTCATCATATCACTTACCAGATTTAAGTCAAAAGAAGTTGAGCATACAACTAGAGGCTCATTTTCATTAGTAAGTGAAGGCAGGGGACAAGTTTCCACATAATTAACCTGTGCTTGGGTGGATACCACTTGTGTATAGGGAACATTAAGGGATGTTGGATGGTTGGCAATGATATCAGGGGCACAAAATGAAATCTTATTGATAGTTACAATGTTTCCATTATGAGGGAAATATATCATATGAACATGACAACTTTCATGTCATAGACATAGTCTCACCCAAGGAGAAAATTGAAATCCAAGCGGTCTTGGACTACCATAACATCAATACAGAAATTTTTCCCTTCCAAGGTAATAGGTAGTTGAGGAAGGATCCATAAATTTTCATTGGATATTTTGTTAAAATCCAATAGATTCTGAGTAATAGAAACAAGTTGAAGGGAACCCAAATCTTGCCAAGTAGTTGATGATACAATATTAACAGAAGTACCTTCATCCATAATAGTGTGAAGAACATTCTTATCAAAAGCTTTCACAATTATTTGGAAAGGGATGCGAGAAGGGAGATGAGGTTTTGTTAGTTTATTCCAGTCAAAGGAAATGACCTCAGTACTTAGAGGGGGTTTCGCAAAAATTGGTGAAATGCCCCCTTGTGCAATGGAATCTAAAGTAACAAGAAGAACAAGATGGATATTAACTTCACTCTCTAAGGGGAGAGTGGAATCAACTGAAGATGGAATCGAGTCAGCCTTCTCAACAACCAATGCTTCATCAACCTTACTAATATGGGTTTCACTCTCCAAGAGAAGAGTAGGATTCACTGAACTTGAAATGGGGTCAATCACTTTGTCAACGGACAATAGGTTGGTAAAAATATTACGATAACTAGTTGGAAGTTGCTACTGAGAAACAACAAGATTTTCTAAAAATTTAAAGGCTTTATCCATATGAGGGAAAAGGTGAGTTTGATGACTCCCTTCAGATAACCTACAAGGAAACCTAACTTTACCCATTTTCCCTGGAACCTTAGAATAATTGGTTGATGAATCAACAGTAATTTGATGAGAATACTTATACCATACTTCCAAGAAATTAGGAATACCAGGACAATTGATAAGGAAGTGGTCAACCTTACAAACACTGCAAGGGTATTTGGGCTTACAATGCATGTTGGAGGTTTATTCCACATTATCAATTGTCATAGCCATGGTTGGTTGATTTACTCCTTTCTTATCTTTCTTCTTCTTCTTCTTCTTCTTCTTAGCCTCTTGGTTACTAGAATTAAGACTTTTCACCATGCGAAGCGAAAAAAATGGAAGAGGATATGATGGGAAAAGAAGGTAAAGGATCAAAATGAGGTAAAATATCTAGTTGAGTTTGAGGAGAAGTATCCAGTTGAGGTGAAGCAGTATGGGTATTTGAATCCAAACAAGGTTGAAAATAACCATACTGCTAAACCTATTGTGAATCCAGGAAGAGAAAATGCAGCCATGTAAGGAGGGCCAACATTTCCAAAACAAGGAAAATGACTAATATCCCCATTAAATGATGTTCCTTGGTTGGTAAATCTCAGAGCCATTGCCATGAGATTCAACCCTAGGTCTACTGAAAAGTAAATTTTAGTTAGCAATTTTAACAATGTATGATAGTTAAATTTACAATTAGTATCAATGAAAATAAACAAATGAAATAAAAATGGGATACTAGGTATAAAAGGTTACCATTTTGTTGTGAACTTCAATATACCTTTAAGTATGTGAAAAAAATCTCCCCAAATGTTGTGTTTGGTGTATCAAAAACAACAAGGCAGTTGACTAAATTACCTATGGTAGGTTTGCAACCTAGAGGAGGTCTTCTGATATACCGAGGGTAAGTGGAAGCTCAATTAATGTTAGTGTTTTCTATTGATTTCTATACAATATGAAGCATTATGATATACTTATCATATGTGGAATGTCATCTGATATACCTAAGGGTATGTGGAGAATGATCTTGTATACTTGCGTATGTGGAATATTAACTACCTGCGGAATGTAACACAAACAATTAAGGACAACTCCTATGTTTATAGACGTCAGAACACGTCTTCTAACTTAGATCAACTAAATATGATGTGATTAATTAACGCCTTGGTAATATTTAATTGATTTTATTGTTTTAGTTTTCATTAAAGTAGTCAAATGTGTATAGTAACCAACTAGTATAGTAAATCAATTTCAAATGCAACTAACATGAAATGTAACCTTTTCACTTCGATGAAATATAATCTATGAAAGAGAGAAGGTTTCATTCACTTTTTAGCAATGCAAGAATCAATGAATCATTTTCGAAATGAAAATCAAATAGAATGCAACCTAATTTCCTTAAAATAAAAGCCAAAAAATACTTCCCACAATGAGCCAAACAAGAAAACAAGCTCAAATTAAACTATTTTTTTGTGAAAGTAATCCAAAATTATTTACTTTAGACACAAGGAATTCTTAATGAGATCACTAAAAGAAAACAAAGTCATACAACCAATTTCCAGAAGTAAGAAATTATTGTTTGATAAATTAATGAAACTAATCAATTCCAAAAGCCTAAATATGTAGATATAAACAAATTACACAAGAAATCATTTAAACATGCAATCCAAGCTAAAGTTGACTTTTCTCAGGTGGACACAGACCTAAAAAGTTATAAAAAGCAAAATTTTCTAGACCCAAATGGAAAAAACCCTATTTTTGTTCAAATTTTCTAAGTGCGTCGTAGGTAATCTAGTAACATCAGTGTGATGTCGCTCTATTGCTAATAAAGAACTATGAAATTGTCACTATTCTTCTAAAAGGAAGAGTGTGACACCCGAGAAAAATAAAGAAAAATAAAAATTGCAGCCACAAATACAGTCAATCAAGGTAGTGGATGTTAGCTTATGTTACATGTATTTCCCTTTATGGAAACTCACATATATGATAGCCAGATGTATCCACAAGTCAGTTCATAAATGATAAAGTGATGAATGATGGAAACTCAGATTGTAATAGGTCAATTCAAAGGTAACAGAGTAATGACACAAAAGAACAAGATGATGGGACAAAGGATTACACATCAAAATCAAGAAATTGAGGAAAGATAATGTTTTAAGTTGTATACATTGTTTAATCTAGTCCAAGTCGTGTATACATGCGGGTACACAACATAAAAGGCGCATATACATATGCACGCAGTTTCACAGAAAGAAAATCGTGTATGGGATGGAAAATTAAGGTTAAAGAATACCAAGGGTCCATACAATGGTATTAGCCCACAATATTGAGTGGAATAACGGTTACATGATCCTGTATAAGAATACCATAGGTTCTAAGTGTTGTTTTGGTTCATGGTATTGACAAAGGCTCTAATTATATAAGGAAGAGAAGATGAAAGGGCTAAAGGGCATATTTTGTTTTGTAAGGGCTATGGTTATGATATAGATCTGAAACATATTATGCACCCTTGGATACAATGTTGGATCAGGATCATGAGCCCTGAAATGACTTATCATTGTATGATCTGATAAAGGATAGGCTAGATCTAAGTTCTAACACATGTTTTATCCTTTAAATGTTATGATCTGGGTATATATGAATTCTTAAAAAGCTGCGAAGTTACAAGTCATTATTTGCAGATCTATACGTTGTTTCGCCTCAATGACGTTGCGTATACACGCAGATTCAGCACTTCCAAGTAGCGTATGCAGAGGAAGGGCTTGTTGTTCAGAAATGATTGATCTATCTTATCAGTGTTGTTGTTTTATTGTTGTTTGTCAATGATTTCTTCCTTATATCTAAAGTTAAACTAATCGTATAAGGAGATTGAGTCTGATTGACTGATTGATTGAGTAAGAAGGGTGATATTTTTCTGCTATCTGTTTAGAACTCTACAATATGGTAGTAGATCTTCAGAATGTCTTTGGTTAGTATATTTTTTGGTTCAGAAGTTTTATGATGCAATATCTTTAGAGGTATATGTAGGTTGAGTTACATAAAGTAGTGTATACACACAGGTTGTCCTCATTGAAGTAGCTTATACATTCTGACATGGTTTTTTGAGGTTGCAGTTGGTCCTGATTATTGATGCATTGTTCTGGGTTCAGCTCTGTGTTCTAGTGATAGTGATCTGAATGTTCAGATTGATTGATTGTGTTTTTATTTAGAGTTGATTGGTTTCAGTGATTGGTTGATGCAGTTGTGTTTGATGGTTGTATTGCAGTGGTGATTGATTTTAAGCTTCAATGTTACTGATGGATCCAGTCTAAAAATTTATGAAACATGGTCCCTGCAGAATGAGTGAAGGTGGTAGCCTTCTGTAGGTTGGATCCTACATACTGGTAATCATATCAGCCAGTACAAGAGCTAGGGCATTGGAGCTCCCTTCCAGTAGAAGCTGGAAAATGAGTGAAGGTAGTAGCCTTCAGCAGGTGGATGCATGCGTACTGGAAAGAGTTTGCACCAGTACAAAACTTGTAAATACTTTTAATAATAAGAAGATTGAAGACTGGGATGATAGCAGTAGTGGTTTTTCCCACATTGGGTTTCCACCTGAAAAATCCTGGTGTTCATATGTGTTGCTTATGTGTGTTGATTTATTTTGTTCTTAATGCATCTTTTTACTACTTAGTAAATGCATCACACTTTGATTTAAGATTCAACAAACAAAGAATTAGTTGTTTTACAAGTTTATTATCTATACACGGGTTTCATTCATTATAGTCACGAACATGTGATGTTTGATTTCTGTAAAATCATGTATACAGTTTGAAAAAGAAAATTATTATTGTGAAAGTCTAAATTATTGATTCACCCCCCCCCCCCCCCCAGTATTTTTCCCAACAATTGGTATCAAAGTAGACCCTTCAGAAGAAGCTTGATCACTTGAAAGAAGATCTCTCAAGATGAGAAATCAAGATGGAATGGCATCTATCATACCACCACTCTTCAACAGAAATAACCTAGCATATTGGAAGATAATAACCAGAGCCTATCTTCAATCATTTGGAGCTGATGTTTGGGCAATTGTGGAAGGAGGATACCAATAACCAGTAGCAGTCCCCATAGTTGAAACAGAAAATAAATCATATGAAACCAATGCCAAAGTCGTCAATGCATTATTAGGAAGTCTATCATAATTAGAATTCATCAAAGTCATGCAGCTCAACACAGCCAAAGGAATATGGGACAAAATCATTCAGAGCTATGAAGGAGACTCCCAGGTAAAATGTGTTAAACTCCAAACTCTCATAATTCAATATGAAACTCTCAAGATGCATAGTGATAAAAGTATTTCTAGTTACTTTTTACAAGTAGATGAGATTGTAAATCGTATGAAGAATTTGGGTGAAGAAATAAAGTAGGCTACCATAGTAGAGAAAATTTTGAGATCTCTATCTTCTAAATTTGAGTCAAAAGTATCTACCATTGAAGAGAAGTAAGATCTACAATCTGTTATTGTTGTTCAACTTCATGGAATTTTAATTTCCTTTGAAATGAGGAAAGGAGGCCCATCAAAAATCATAGAAGTCGCTTTCAAAGCCTCTGCAAAGGGAAAACAAAAGGAAGATCTCAAGGAATCAGGATGTATATCAAAAGAATATGAGGTAAACTTTGTGAAGAAACTTCAACTAGGTTCCAGAAGATTTAGAGGTAAGCTTCCCTTGAAATGCTTTTCTTGTGGTAGAGTTGGTCATTATGCTGCTAAATGTCCTCATAAAGATAACCATGACAAAGGAAATAATTCTGAGAAAAAAAAAAAAAAGGTAATAGGAAATAGTTTGTTAGAAGAAGAAGTTATTATACTCATGAAGATAGTGATGGTCTATCTAATAGTGATGAAGATGAATTTGATCAAGTTATTAAACTTCTCATGGCTTATGCAAATGATAAGTTTATGGATGACTTAGAAGAAAAATATTTTCTTGAAGAAATCACTCAACTCAAAATCTTCTTGGAAGAAAAGAATATAGTCATAGACACTTTGACACATCAACTCATGGAAAGGGAAAAGCACAATGAAAAATTAGAGTGTGAAGTAGTAATTCTAAGAAATGAACTTGAGAAGACAAAAACTTTGAATCTTAGATTTGCTAAAGGATTAGAAACCTTAGATGAAATCATCAAGGTTCAACATTTCTCCTCTTATAAAGGTTGGTCTTGGATACATTGGAGAAACATCCCAACCAGGAAAGTCTCCAGCCATCACCAGAAGCTATCTTAATGTAGCAAGAACCATTCAACAATGCGTCAGTCCTCAGCAAAAGCATAAAGGTACTTGTTATGTAGAATTTTGCATCTACGGATAAACACAATTTCCCTAGGTGGGTAGAAACAACCATAATCACATAAACACACATGTTTATTTGGGAAAAAACCCAACCTAATGATATCTCATTAGCATTGGCCAAAACCCTGGCCAATCTGACCAAGTGAGCCTTCACTGCTCACCTCCAAGCCTTGCATTACAATGAAGTCCTTCCAGCCTTTTATAAGCTCCATTACATATAATACCACTGGAAGAATACTATGGGTGCACAATACCATGTGCCCCAAAACCATCATTGTTTAACCTAGTCAACTTTGACTCTATCCCGAGTCAAGTTTACCTAACATCTACGAATAAACACAATTTCCCTAGGTGGGTAGCTACACTTAGAACAACAGAATTAAAGTGTTTAACCTTTCTCTATAGAAGCTAAATAAGACAAGGGACCTACTTGTTATCTTTCGCTTTCCCCTTGTCTCCTTTGTATGGCTTCCATCGCTCCTTCTCGAACTTAATCCACTCGACAAGTACCTGCAATCATAAATAGAGGACAAAAACCAATCAAAGCAAGAGACTTATCTACTATAAGCAAATGGAATTGAAATAATTTATACATATAATCATCGTACATAAAGACAAGAATATGGGAAAAGGTGTAAACATATTTATTAAGTAGAAGGAAGAGTTACAACCATGAAGTTCGATCCAATGTCACTCCTTCAGCTTGAGTTCCATCCAACATCACATCAAAAGCACAACACTCTAACAACATAATAATACTTGCTTACACTCTCAAACCTCACACCAATAGTATCTCCTTACAAATTCTCAAAGTCCAGCCCCTGATCACTTAGATGAGTGCTCAATTTATAAGAGAATGGAGGTGGTTTGGTCATAAATGAGGGTATTGAATGGCCTTCCAAACTTAGAGTTAGTTTCCATGGAGGAAGGGATGAGAGTATAGGAGGTTTCTTAACTCATTCCCTATCCAATTTCGAGCTCATAGGAGATGATAAGTGTGGGAATCTTCTAGAAGGCTCTAGAAGATAAGAATATTCACAGAACCCTATGAGGATTTCACTCAATCTTGCCCAGCATAGGTCAAAGTGGGCCTAAGTGCACAGAAATGCACCCTTACATGGGCCTACCTGCACTGAAGCGCATTTACCCTTGACCAAGGCTACGCTAGTCCCTCAAGGAGGCATTTCTGGAGGGCTTAAGGCCAAGAAAGTTTCAGGGAAGAAGGCATTCAAAGTGATGACTTGTCTAGGGCATGTAGCAACTAGATTAGGGTTTGATGAGCCCTAATAGTATTGATCTGAATGTTGGGAGTGATGTTCCCAAATCGATCTGTAATAGCTGCCCCCTAAAGCACGAAGTCGAAAATGATAATTTCAAGTGATATGCTTTACAATGTGATGAGGAGGTTCCGAAGCGGATGGTGACCTGCATCAATTACAATACATAATATCATGATATTTTGGAATTTTCATGAATTGCTAAAGGAAGGCATACCCATGCTCAGCATATAAACTTTTCATTACATGTATATAGATATTCGTCTATAGATATAGACCCATGATAGGATGACCATCAGTGCAAATCCATTGTACAAATTATTTAGTACTATCTTGAAATCGCGGCCCGAATGGATGAAACTAGATCCAGGATCTTCTATCTCATTTAATTGTTCACTCAAGTATGAGTCTAACCATGTGAATATGTGATCTAAAGTTGAACATGGGAAGACACCATCTAATTACCAGCCAATGATGTAAGTCATTAACAAACGGGAGAGAAATCACCGATAATGATAATGATCCTCAAGGTACTGCAGTACATTATGTAAGGTGTGAATGGATTTTTTGATGTCAAACACCATACAAAGTCTTTCGATCAAGGGTGTTTCTAAGTCAACTTCTTGGATAATGTCCTGATGTCGACAAGAAGCAACTCATCACAGGAGGGCCTTGATGTATCCCACATCAATGACATGAAATGAGTGTAATGATTTTTGGATATGGAATGCGACTAACGACACAAGGTTCAAGAATGGAGGTCATGAAAATGAAGGTTTATGAGTATTGCAAAGGATGAATTTTGACTAAGTGACTTCTCTTGAACATGTCGGTGACACTGAATGAATTGGCAGCATTGACCCAAAACCAAAGTAATGGATGGCATGATAGACCAAGGTATCATGACCATCAATTAGATAACCCAACCCAAGTAGTCACAGTGATGAAGTGAAAGTGTCATGTTCAAGAGCAACCTGCTGCCATAAAATGGTTTACCCCTTTTCCCATTTTCCCCAATCATTCATGACTAGTACCTCTTTATTTTTTATCAAGCTTGAGGAGGATAACATATGCTTGTTGTATAATTCTGCCCTTTAAGTCAATCCATCACTATGTGATGCTATAACGAGTCTAACGAAGGTAACCATGTTCGATCAACGTATTCCTTTTTCGTAAATAATATATCTCAGTCCAGAAAAGGGTTAAACTTATACTGAGTAGATGTCGTTTCTAATCTGTTAACGAGCTAAAAAGAACAAACGCTCAGAAATATTTTCATATTTTGAGAGTATGAAAAGAGCTTAAAGAGGACTCCAAGGGGGTTCCTTTTTCGATGTTTAACAAAGCTCGAAAAAGAGATAAAAGTATGCTTTGTGGTCAAAGTACAATTCATGATCATGCACGTCAAATTTTGTAAGTCAATTGTAAATATGTTCAAAGAAACACCAAACGAATCAAAAATATCTATTTTACTGGTAAAAATAGGTAAAATACTAAAGTTTACTCATTTAATGATCATGAAAGAAACATAAAACAAGAATTTACCATGCCATTTTCACCATTTGATATTTACCATTCAGTTTGTGCTCTGACCCTATTTTTTACCTTGATCTTCAACAACTGATTGTGAGAGATTCTGTGGATCATTTCTCATGCCATCCAGAATAGGTAGAAGAACTACCCCTCCTCTTTCTTTACATGTCATTCTTTTACAGTTTCAACCAAATTTTTTGGGTTTTTATGGCCCCTAGGGTTAGAATATTTCGCCCTGGGATCAACACAACCTTCCATGTCAAAAACTGCGCTGCATAGCACCTAAACAGAAGGGTAGCTGCTCTACAACGCATTGTCTCCTTGCCTGGGCTGCGCTGGGCGAGTTTCACAAATTTATTTCAACTGTTTGGCCCAAAATTTCTCCAATTTTTTGCATGAAATGGATCCCAACTAAGCTTATGGTTTGATTTCAGGCTTTCATCAGATCAGAATGTCTATTACTTGGTGAGAAATAGAGCATGAAGAACAAGACATGGTTGCCCTAAATGATCCAGGTACTGTTGAGGCCCTCAGAAACTGTGGGTTGCTCAAATACTTCAGGTTGTCCGGGATGAGGCAATAATCAAAACTATTGCAGTTCCTAGTTCATGCATGGGATCCAACGGATTAGGCTTTTCACATAAGGGGCAAAGTGGTCCCGATCAATGATGTTTACTTTCTTACAGGGTTATCGAGATGTGGTGAACCCATTTCTCTTTCAGGTTCTTCCCATGGGGGTGAATCAATGAGGGACTATGTTCGATAATTTTGTTAGCCAGGTACACAGCCTAGCAAAGATGGAAAGATAATCATCAAAGATATTCTTGATTTTCCTTTGAGAACAATCCTTTTCATTATTGCAAAGTTGGCAGGCAGTGTCACACTTCATCTGGCAAACAGATCATACATGCAGTATGCACTTGAGTGTCTCGAGCCAACTCTATTCAACTGGTGTGAGGCCGTACTTTCTTCATTGAAAGAGAAACTGACAAGGGTAAAGAGAGGTAAGACGAAAAATTTTAGTTATGGATCGCTCTTAATCTCTTTTACCTTAGAGAGAATTCCATTGATGCAACCTCAACATGTAACGCTGGGTGTAGTTGGTCCTAGAGATCCATGGATGTAGAGGTGGGTCAAATTGATGGATAGACATGCTAGTCAATCATCAATCACATTTTCTACTACATTCTTCAATTGGATCGATCGACAACACATTGTCATCGAGGAGCATCCATACTCAAGGATGGATTTTTGTGGAGATCCAGAGTTGAGTTTGCGCTCAATGGGGTGCTATAGTTAAATTGTTTTTGACCAAATGTTTTTGTTTTTTAAGTTTCTACATGTTTTTGTCTTTTTGATGTTTCTAAGACTAAACTAAAATCATTCTCATGCATACAGATGTTGATACTATTTGACCTATGGGACATCAACAAGAGGCAAGTGGACCAATGCAGAGAAATGTTGAGAGAGCAGTTCTCCAGGATTTGGATTTGACCAAGACACTAGCAGAGTTGCAGGATCACATAGAGGGGTAAACCCTTGGTATTCTAGACATCCAGATTGAGGGGTTACCTATGAGGCTGCAATGCCATACTATTGGCATTCCTAGCCATTGGATGAGGCTATTGCGCATGATACCTTATGTTGTGACCTGCTATCATGAGCATCACTAGGTCTACTTTAGGATGATTTTTGTATGCATTTTGAGTTTTTAGGTTAGATGACCAAACATGTCTTGGACAAAAATTTGGTAAAAACTTTTAAAACATCTATCTATTTTTTACTTTCAGAATTTTTATATATATGGTTATGTGCAATCCTATTCAACTAATGATGTGAATTGAAAATTTACTTTTACATGTGTCACAAATGTCTGTTTAACACATAGTTCGCTAATGAATCAGTTAATGTGTTAAAGTTTCTGGAAATATGTTGATATTGAATATACTCAAAATTTCTTTCCAAAAGACAAACTCTGAGGAACATACGAAGAATCGTTGGGTTTCGGACGGTATACACGTTTGTTAGTTGCAGTACAACGAGTTGTGAGTCCAGCCTAATGATGATTCGTCGAATGCCAAGTGAAATGGCATCAGAGAAAAGTTCAATCAATGCACTATACTCAGCTATATTGTTCGTAGAACGACCAATAAAAATCCCTTGAAACTCACTAACTCACCACTTGGAGCGAAAATGGCCCATGCTGCAAAAGATAGGTTCTGCGTATTACGACTAGCACCATTGTACCCAACAAATGGTTCCAAATATTCTGACATTTGCAGCAAATGCAAAGCAGATTACTTAACCACATAAAAATTATAAAAGACACAATGACACATACACATGCAATTAAAGCGTATATACAGTGATTTTACTACACTCAATTAAGCATAGTAACATTTGAAGTACAACCCGTTTCGGGGCTGCAACAATGAAATACCATTATAATCCACCAACTTGTAGGCACCTTTTGCCAAAACACGCTTGACAATGTAAGGGCCCATCCATAGTGGTTCAAATTTCCTTGCTCCTAGTTTATTAGCTTCCTAATCATAAAGCAAGACCAGGTCTCCTTCTAAGAAAACATGAGGCTTGACATTTTTGTCGTATTGCACCTTGATTCGTTTCTTATGTGCTTCGTTAGCCAATGTGGCTTCATGACAGGTTTCATCCAGATGGATGAGTTCTAAGAAACGCGCTTCTTCATCTGAAGTGTTGGGTAACAGGTCAATCGCAAGTTTAAGAGATGAAATTTCACATTGTATTGGCAAGATTGCCTCTAGACCATACACCAATTGAAAGAGTGTGAATCCAGTTGCATTCCTTACCGAGGTTTGATATTCCCACAAAGCAGAGTATAGGATTAAATGCCAATTTCGTTTACAAAACCCTATCATTCTTTGAATCATTCACTTCAGGACTTTGTTGATGGCCTCAACTTGTACATTAGCTTGTGGATAATAAGGAGTAGAACTATAATGTGAAAGTCCTAACTTGGAAATTAACTCAGTCATCATGTGATTGCGAAAATGTGACCCATGATCTGTAACTATAGCCTATGGTACACCAAATCGGGAAACCACATGGTTGAAAAAGAAAAGCGCAGTCGTCTCGCCACTGTTGTTTAATGTAGGCATCGCCTCGGCCCATTTTGTTAAATAGTCAACAATGACTATAATGTACCCATGCCCCCTGTTTGAGTGAGGGTTACATGTCATGAAGTCAATGCCCCATTTGGAGAATGGTCCAATAGCGACGACAGGACGCAATGGTGCAGGTGGTAATCTAGATTTAGGGTCATAGATCTAGCATGCATGACAACTTCTGACAGTAATAATGCAATTTTTGAATATGGTAGGCTAGAAGTAACTAGCATGGAGAATTCTCTATGCGGTAGCATAACCAGATAAGTGTCCATCACAAGCACCTAAATGGAAATCATTCAAAACTTTCTCGGCTTCCTCATGTGTGAGGCACCTCCATAAAATCATATCGATACCACAATGGTAAAGTGTGTCGCCAATGATCAGATAATCTTTGTCTTGGTATCGGATATGTCGCTGTTGTGAGCGAGAGGTATCAAGCCGAAAAGTTTGGGTCTGGAGATAAATCAGTATATCTCCATATCACGGGTCAGATGATGAAATCAGGAATAGAGACTCATCCAGAATTGATTGTTCTGATGTTGAATCAATGGTATTTGAGGGAAGGTCGCAAAGAAGCTTAGAAAAAACTAAAGATTTCTTTGATTTGGATTTGATGAATTCCAAATAGAATTCCCGCAAAATGATGACCCATTTTGAGCATTTTCCCCCCAGCAATTGACGGGACAAAATATATGTCATAGGGTAGCAATCCAAAATGAAAGTGGTCCTTTGAAGAAGGATATAATGGCAAAATCTTTGTACCGCTTGAATAGCAATCAAAGCTAACTTTTCAACATAAGAGTACTTAGCTTTTTTATCATTGAGATTTCGGCTCAAATAATATATCGGATGTTCAATCCCATCTTCTTCTTGGACTAAAACCATTCCAATGGTTGTATCTGCAGCAGCAATATACAGGAAGTAGTCGTTTTGATAATTTGGGGAATACATTAATGAGGCTCTTATCAAGGTATCTTTAAGAGCATCAAAGGAAGCTTGCGCAACCTAATCCCAATGGAAGGGTATCCCCTTTTTCAAAATACAAGTAAATCCTTTAGCCATTTCAGCATAATTGGGAATGAACCTCCTAAAAAATTTAGCCTTCTCTTGGAGTCTCTGTAACTGTAGTAGATTGGAAGGTGGAGGCAAGTCAAGAATTGCCTAAACCATAAAAGGGTTGAGTCAAATTCCTTCCTTAGACACTACAAAACCAAGAAAACAACTAGAATCAACACAAAACACACATTTGTGTGGATTGAGTCGTATTTTGTAGTGTCGGTGCCGTAAAAATATAGCTTTCAAATGATGCGGGTGATCAGTATGCTTTCGTGAATGAGTAGGTAAATCATAAATATATGGTTGAGCAATATGTTTGATGTCATGGAAAGCATATTTCATTGCCCTTTGAAAATTTTCCCCCGCGTTCTTCAAACCAAAAGGGAGTTTCCTATACGTGAATGTGCCCTATGGACAAATAAAGCAGTTTTAGATTGGTCCTCTGGGCGAATATTGATTTGATTATAGCTGGTAAAGCCATCCATAAATGAAAATATTTCACATCTATCACATTCATCAATAATCTGGTTGATAAAGGGAGTGGGATAATTGTCTTTTGGACAAGCCTAATTAACATCCCTATAATCGACACACACTCGTATTGTTCCTTGTTTCTTCATGACAGGAACAATATTGGAAACCTAATCAGTAAGAAGAACTGGGTATATGAAACCTAGCAGCCTTCTTTGGATGAACAGGACAGAGGCACTATTGCATTGGTTTGACATCAGGATACATTTTGATTTCATGTTCAACTATACTAGAGTCAATATCTAGCATCTCCTCATATGACCATGCGAATATATATCAGAATTCACAAAAGAGAGCACAGTAAATATCAAGTTCTGATGGAGAACAACATTTCCCAACATGAATGTTTTCTACAACTTTAGGTTTGGTAAAAATATTGATAGAAATAGTTTCTTCAATATTTGACATGTTTCGCTTGGACTCTACTATATCTATGAAAACAAAATTCAAAAGGAAATCAACAATTGAAGGGTGATTAAGTTCATTTGAAAAATATTCTATGTGATCTAGAAGATGGGAACAATGATGATAATCTTCCGATGGTTCTTCTTCCGTCATCATTGATTGGATGATTCCTTCATCAGTAAAAAATGTATGTGAAAAAGGATCGAAGGAAGTACCATATTATAATGAACGATCTACCCATACAATTGGTGAAGATGGATTTGGATTCGTCGCGCAAGCCAGAAATATTGATTGCTATGCAAGCTCAATAGGGCTTAGCGACATGATTTCATTACTACTATCAACTTCAGAACTACGAGTAATCTTCCTTAAGTCAGATGAAGTGGAATATCTCATGTTGCAAGTCTCAACTTTTGCCACTTTCGCCATGTTTGATGGTGGCAGTAGTGAAAAAGTACTTGTTAGAGTTGGTTTAGTAGCCCTCCATCAGCGATCAAAGCTCTTTGCATTTGCATAGGTAGGTGTCTCATTAGTGTCATCTTTGCATCCCATTAGGCATGCCATAACCTTGATGGAGGAGCTGGTATCTTTTTCCCCCTCTTGGCATTGCTGGACCAAAGTTATTTCGGTCATTAAATTTTTCAAGATTGTCTTGTCTTGTCTGGAGGTCAAATTCCTAGGTTTAGGGTTTTTGTCAAGTTTGTCTTCAAGGTCATGTCTCTGAAGGTCAATAAATGTTCAGCAAGCCAGAGGGATGATTTTAACGGTGTTTCTTCGCAAATTCCTATCTTGTACAATTAATTTTCATCTTGCATTTAAAAACTATGTTTTTAAAGCCAAGATCATTTTTCAAATTTTTGTAAAAAATGATGAAATTTTAAAAAAATTCTCAAGGACAGCATGCAACCCTGGCTCCCTAGCCAAGATCCCTCAGATGATATCCTTGCAAAAAGAATCGAGCAAAAGCATTAAATCAGTCAATTTCAGGACAAAGGAAACCAAAAAGTCAAGTTTTTTAAAAGTGTCAAAGGAAAAACATTAGAAAGTGGGTTGTGATATGAAATTTATTCAAAGCAAGGCTATAAAGGTTCTATTTTCCTCCATTAAGCCTCATTGTGCATTCAAGTGATAGAGAAGTCAATTGGCAAGAGTGTTTGAGCGTTGGAGTGAATTGTAAGAGCGTTTGGGAGAGGTGAGACCCGTTAAAACAAAGGTGAGACCCGTCAAGCAAGTGAGACCCGTCAGGCTACCTCTACCAGTACAAAATTTGTATGGGTGAGACCCGTCAGGAGAGTGAGACCTGTTGGGCGGTGAATGCGACCCATCAACGCATCATTTACATAAAATCACCAGCAGCTCGCTAAGGAACCATGATTTGCCAGATTTTGTAAGGCAGGCCCTCAAAGCATAAAAAATTATTGCTTGCTACAGTTCAACAAGATCATAATTGTGTTTTTAAAGGTCTTCATTTTGCAAGTAAAAGCTCCATTGCTGCTGTGGGTATGAAATTGTCAAAATTGCTGCTTTGAGTATGAAATTGTCAAACTTGCTAGGGTTTATTATGTTGTTTTGAGGTATCCCATTTTCTTTCCTATTGTCCACCTCCCATTACATATTCCTTATCATTTTATTTTAATTCCCCTTCCAAATTTGATAAGAACCTTAAACCCTACCCCTCATGATGCCAATGTAAAAAATATATATCATGATGCATAATGCAATAATTGTTGCAATATTTTTCCCTTAAAATCCCTGTTTTATATATTCATTCCCATGTTCCCTTTAAAAGTGCCCCTCCCCTAACATTATCCTCATGTTCCTTGTCCCCTTGAAACAGTATATAATCAGCATTTTGCAGGCAAAAACAGCAGGACATTTTGGCCACTCTACTTCCTAAACAATGTCAGAAACTGAAACCTATGAGCAGAGTGATGACCAGGTATCAGCTTCAGAAATTGAGGTACAGAGGAGGCCTCAAAAGGTAAAAGGCGGTCATCACAAGAGAGCGGAGCCCACCTCTTTGACAGAGTTACAGGCTTGTCCTATGGCAGTCTCATGTTTTCAGTACATGTCTTGCTATGAGTTTTGCGAGAGGATCTCTCGGATTCAGCACCACAGAGAGTTGGCTCGCCTATTTGTTTTACACTTACATGATGGACATGTCAACCTTGCCGGAGTGGACTTTATTTTGACACCCGAGGTGATTTCACAGGCTACAAGGATACCTAATGTCGGGGAGGTATGGAACAAGCGCAAGGTGTTGGACACTGTTCAGGTTGAGCCTTTTATTAGACCAGCATTCATGAGACTATTGACAAGTGTGTTTCCATTCAGATTTCTCAGGCGTGAGTATGCTCCCATGATGAGGCTCATCATGCGCTATTTTACCTGTGAGGCCAGATTTTCACAAATATATTCGTACCATATCCGCATATTGATGCACTTCACACGAGTACGGATGATGAATATCCTTGTTTTCTTCTATCAGAACATTGAGAGGATGGTGTCCATAATGCAGAGGAACAGCCCGGCACAGCAGTATAGGAGCCTCTACCATTATGGTTTGATTCAGCTTGTAGTATTACACCAGTTGGCTCAGCGAGGCATCTCATGGGAGGAGTTCATCTCTCGTGAACTTTTCACACCATTACCCATGCCACATCCTGAGGTTGTTCACAAGGAGGGAGGACCATCTCAGCAGCATGACATCCCCATCATTAGCCATGTCAGCTCCCCACCTTTGGTTACTTATCAGAGAGGCCAGAGGGCCTTATTTGCAGCAGCTCGGCGAGTACTTTCTCCACACCAGGTGGAAGGGGTCTCGCCTTCTTCATCAACACCGCGAGTGTTATCTCCACACCAGGTGGAAGGGGCCTCGCTTCCGACAGCAGCACAGGTATCAGAGAGGGGAAAGCAGCCCATGATTGAGGAGGGATTGTCAAGTGATCCAGTTATTGATCTTGACGCCAGTTCTCCTAGCTCAGAGCTCAAGGATATCATCCGAGAGCAAAGGACCGAGAATGAGTCGCTGCACACAAAGTTTCTAATGGAAAAATGGATAATTAATTATTTATAGCAGCGAAACAAATAGTTGGAGGATGAGCACAAGCTTTATGAGTTGCAGAAGATTCGTGAAGACCGGGAATTGGCTCACAAGAGACCCGGTGACTTGAGACCCATAGATCGAGAATCTATGCTTATTTGGGACAATGCTCATTTGAAAAGGTTGTTGGCTAAGGCCAACCAAGATAACAAACTACTGAGAAACATGAAAAACCATTATTGGGCGTGGATGCACGTGTTCAAAGCGAGGATGAAGGTGCTTAGAGGGCAGTTGGCTAAGGCACTAAAACAGAGAAAGAGGCCCGATCCACTCCATATCTTGGCCGAGGCTTCACTCAAGGATCAAGGCACTAAATAGCCTAGCCACAACACAAATCCTAAGAAATTTTGAGCATTTTGGGTAAATTTTGAATTTTTCAGGCAATTTATAGGTTTTCTCCATTAACGGATCTCACCCTCGGTGAGACCCTTTGTCCCGGCAACTCCATTTTACAAAAACTCAGCATTTCTGGATTTGTCATGAAAAGTTACACTTGCTCATCCACTACTAAGAAATTCTATCAAGTTTTGGGCCTCCAGAAAGTCAAAAAACATGCAAAAAATGACTTTCTGCCACTTTTTTGACACACAGAAAGCAGTCTTGGGAGATTGCAATTTTGGAGGGGCAAATGACCACCAAACTCAGAAATTCCAATTGGGTTGGAAATTAGACTCACAAAACTTTCCAACAAGCCTACTCTTGCTTCATTTGGACACCTGGAAGTGCCCCAAAAGTGGTCCCAAAGGCGTGCGACCCGTCAGGAAAATTTCTCCAAA
>APFE031369490.1:30333-70238 GCA_000404065.3 Pinus taeda | reverse complement strand
TGTATTTTCTTAGTCATTTTCAGGGGTTGGAAAGTTGGACTCTTGAGGGAGAAGCTATCATTGTATTATTTCACTGTATCTCTGCAATTTTTGGTTAAGGAAGACCAGGGTTTTGCAGTCCTTTTTTGGATTCTTGTGGTTACATGTATTGATGGTGTGTTTCTCTATGTACCTATAAGTGTGTTATGTGATATCATTTCCTTTCTTTTCCTTCTGCACATTAAGCAAACGAAGTGTTAAAGTAAGAACTCATGATTGTCATGCTCTGCTTTTAAGTTTGTTTAATTTCAATGTTTTCTACTGTTTAAGGAGGATTCAAAGTTATTGTTTGCCCACTTTAGCTCCTCACCTATCTTTCTCATCCATTCACCTCAGCTTAAGGCATCAATACTGTCTCCTATCTCGCCCCAAAGAACCCCCTGCAGAAACTGTGTCAAATCCCCGCACCCAAAATTGCCATCCTCTCAATTTGCCACCAAAAACCCCAAAAAACCCCAAATCAACCCTTTTGATCAGTTTACTAGCCTAATATCAGTGTTACCCTATTGGTCATCTCATCTATTGGAGATTTTACGAGATAGACCGGAGAGAGCCTTCTCCTGCCCCGTAGGGCTTGCTACGAGGCTAAATGGTTTGATGTTGCCTTGAGGTTTGCCTTTTTCAGCCTGAGGTGAAATTTCAAGCACTAACAGTACCCATTAGGGAAGAATCCTTGAAGAGACCTACACCAATTTTTTGAAGAGATGACCAGGGTCTATGAACTAATGGAATGCTTCCAGTAGCCTGTGAACTATAGGCGAAGAAAGCAAGTTGATCGATAACTGTGATTCCGCCCTTATGAGGGAATGCAATCATATCAAAGTATGTTGAAAAAATAGCAGCCATAGCATATACCTACAGTCTTCTTAGAAAAATGTTGTAGTCAAGGGGTCCGTCAACAACCTCAACTTCAACAATTACTATTTTTCCCCCTAGTTCGATTTGTAGATTACTCAAGGTTTCACAAGGCGTATATGTGCGACCGTCAAAAGCTTTTAACATTGTTGGTGAACATGACAAAAGTGGTGAGCCAAGTGTTTTCCAGCAATTTAAAGACATAATACAAGTAGATGCCCCCTCGTTAATAATGGTTTGGTGAATAAGTTTATTCAAGGAATTTATTTGAATCAGGAATGCTAATTGCATTGGTAACTGTGGTGTATAACCCGCATGGTTGAAAACCACAAGATTGGAATCGATTGGATCAATTCCACCAATTGCTGACAACAAAGCCTGCTTTTCAGAGGGACAATTCTGAAGCACCTCAAGCGTCGACATAACAGAAGGTGACTGAGACAAATCTTCTACTATGTTATAGTTCTTTGCAGCTCAAGCTCTAGGGTTAAATGTTGATTTATGTACAACTCCCTTAGGCAGTTTTATTGTTAAATCTAGTGCAATAGGTGGTGGAATAGGAGCCGACGAATTCAAAGTCGAAGGATTAGGTTGATCAGTCTGGTTATTCGATGACGACAGTTGATTTCCATCATCTTTACTTCGTGTTGACACCAAGACTTCAATTTTAGGCTTAGAGATGATAGCATAAGCACTTGGGAAGTGGAAGCATGTTTTGTAGAAAGCATATTTGTCTCCAAGTTTGGAAAAGGATTAATCAACACCGCAGATGTATTAGAAGTCTTAAGAAGCTTTGAGACTTCAAATCGGTGAGGACAATCTCGTGTAAAGTGCTCATCGTTACAGATTAAACATGGGTAACGAGGTTTCCTAGCCGAAGGAGAGGAATAAAATGATTTCTCTTGAGGGGGATTATTTTGTTTCTTCTTGTTTTTCCCCTTCTTCTTGCTTCCTGGTTGCTTTTCATTATTTCCTTTGTCAGATGACAAGGCATTGATTTCAGAAGCAAAGTGTTATCAGATGCATTTGAAGTTTGACTGGAAATGGAAAGTGTTTGACTAGATTGTCTACCTACCATTTTTGTGCTCAAATAACCAATCACACCATCACCAGCATGAGAGTCCTTACTCGATGGTGGTGGAGGAACAGTGAAAGCTTGTCGGGGTGCATTCAGGATCTTGTCATAGACCATGCCAAAATGTGTATAAATCAAGTCCAAATATTGGGCATGAGAAATTACTTGCTCTTCAGTACAACTCCACCTTTCACCGCATCCTCAGAGATAGATGGCAGCAAGGATTTTATAAACCACTCAGCTAAAATTTGATCAGGAACATAAGTTTTAACCATTCGATGACGACAACGCCACTCATGTATATGATTAGAGATATGAGTAGCAGTGCTCTGTTTAAAGTTGGTTAATAGTTCTGTTCCAGTTTCATATTGTATGGGTAACTGGAAGTGGGTTAAAAACGTGGTAGCTAAGGTTGTAAAGTTATCAAAAGAATCTCGTGGTAACTCAATGTACCACTTCGCAGCCAGACCAGTAAGCGTTCTCTAGAAAAGATGTAGTCTAACTGAATCATCATTCAAGGATTTTGATGAAAACCATAAATGAAAAGTCAAGACATGGTTGGACGGGTCTTCTCTGGGATTTCCATTGAATTTTAGAATATCAGAAGGTAATTTATGAGGAATCACCGGCCACCAAGGTGTATAAAGAATTGGGTCATTGGTGAGCTAATTTAGATTTGGTAGTTCAAGTGTTGCAACAAAATGCAACTGTCTATTGAGGTCAGGTTGAGCATATCCAGGGTAAGATGGGATTTGCTAGGAAATAGGCCTTTTCATACCAACATAAGTCATCTGTTGTTGGTAACCTTGATAAGGGTAAGTTTGTTGAGGAAATCCAGTGTAAGGTTGTTGTTGAGCACCAAGATACATTTGTTGTTGTCCAAACCCAGCATAGGCTTGTTGACTAGGACCTGGGTAAACCTGTTGTTGACCAAACCCAACATAGGCTTGTTGACCAAGTCCAAGATGAGGTTGGTATTTCTGGAATTGTTGCTATTAATATTGGGGTTGCCAAGACTGTTTAAGCAACTTCTGTTGTTGTTGATACAATGGTTATTGATTTAACAGTTGTTTCCCACCAATGTAAGCTTGACCAGATTGTGAATACACTAAACCAGTGTAAGTCCGAGTCGTTCCAATAAAAGGTAAACTACCCTGAGGTTATTGGACTCCAGGCACAAGTGGTTGTTGTAAAACTCCCTGAGAAGGATGAATCTGTAAACCTTAAACTTGGGGGTCTGAGGTTGAAGGACCAACTTGCACATGTTGAGATACAACAATATGATCTTGTGACTGTTGTAAAGCTATAACAATAGGCATTGTTGGAACGGATGAGACAGATTACATAGGTTGTGATGGATACACAAGCCTAGGTTGAACGGGCATTGTTGGTTGCCGCTGACAGACAATCATTCCAGGCTGACCTAAAGACGATGACATACTGACATATGGTTTCCCCCCAGAAAATGTAGGATAAGGAGATTGTGCATATTGTTCTCTGTATGGGGGTAGTCCAGTGTAAAGCAGATAAATAGGAAAATAACCAAATGAACTAGCTTGATATTAACTTCATGGGTCTAGCTATTCAGTATCCGTTAATGAGGAGCTAGATAAAATTCTTGTAGAGGACATTTGTGAAGACAAAGGGCTAGAAGCAACACCTCAGTGGGTTCCAGATAAAGATTGGTAACCCGATGGGACGGATGGAACACCATACAAATGTGACTCAGGTGTCGTAGTAAACATCAAAGAGGTTGTGACAGAAGATTATGTTGTAGCTGTAACAGATGGTACAGTCTGCGATGTTGACTCTTCCATAGTCAAATGTCCAAACAAATTTCCCGATGAATCAATGGGTGTCTGAAAGTAATCAAGATCAAAAGGAGAAGTAAAATGAGGAGTATCAGGATAAAGATAAAGTCCAGTTCCAAAATGGAATGGAGTTCTGTGTGTTTCTACGTTAGGTTCCTCTTCTGTTGAAATCAAACCAGGTGGAAGGATTTCACCATCATGTATATAATAGATTTCTGGTATTTGTTCCTGAGGTAAAGAGGAATTCTCGATAGTTACAGATGTTTGAGGATGTATCGGTCGATCTTCTTCCAATATGGTAACAACTTCTAATTGTTCAACCTCTAGATCCAAGTGTTATGGTAAAAGAATAGGTTCAAGTTGGGCTTCTTGAACAACTTCTGGTTTAGCAGTAACTTCTAATTGAAAAGTGATATGTTCAGGATCAACTTCTGGTTGAATAGATTCAGGTTCAGAAGTAATTTCTTGTTGAACAGCTTTGGGTTGACAATCAACTAGTTGTTTAACAACTTGGGTTACCGTTTCACTAGATTCAGTTCTAGTATCCTCAGGTAATTTTGGGGATTCCTCTTCAGTAACAGATGTACCAGTAATTGTAAGAGTAATTGGGGTCACAGTGCTTACTAGTATGTTTCTGGTAATTCAAATGAAGAACCAGAAGTTTGTGAAGTACTAGATTCAGTCAAACGAGACCGCTTTGACCGGATAGGTGTAGCATTGGGTGGTAAAGGCGGTTTACTCGTTATCCTCCGCGAACAATGGGGTAAGGGTTGATGTTTATCCACAATTTCTTATTGATTTTATTACAAAAAAATAAATAAAAAAAGGGGTAAACTAGGAAAAAGGTTTACCAAGCAACTGTGAACTGCAGAATACCTCCCGGCAAACTGAGAAGTACGGGCAAGAAATCTCCCCAAATGCTATGTTCGATGTATCACAGTGTACAAGATGGCCAACTCTGTTATCTAAGGATGGATAGAAACCTAGTGTCATCCTCCCATATATACCTAAAAGTACGTGGAATCCCAGTCCGTATTAGTTTTGTCTAATGCAAAACCACACAGTGAGAGCATTCCTTTATAATTTACGCACTGTAACACCGCCTTATATACCCGAAGGTATGTGGACAAGCTACGATAAAATCACATACGTGGAATGAGGTATCACACTCAGAATGTATCGCAGGCACTTTAGTGACAGCTAGTATGTTTTACGACGCCAAACCACGTCTCTAGCCTAGAACCTCTAAATGTTTTGTGTTAGGTGACAATGCTCCATTAGGTTAATTGAGGTTAATTTTAAGTTTATCCTGATTAAGAATTTTCCTTTCAAGGTTCACCACATAATGTCTTTGAAATTCCTAGAATGCAATTAATATGATAAGCATTTTTTTCATTCAATTTGAACAATGAAAACCTTAGCTAGTAGGGATAGAGAAATCAGATTCTTTTAATCAAAGAACAAAGAGCACATCTAATGCAATTTCCCTAAACTATTCCTATGAGCACACACAAACTTTTTCAATGCACAATGCAAGTTTTTCTTTTCAATTCCCTTAATTTTAAGATGAACAAAAGGAAACTAATGCACGTACAATCAATCAATCTTTTTGCAAGAATGAAGACTTTACAATAGTTTGTTTTCGAAAGAAATGAAGACTTTTACGACACTTTCTTTTGAAAAAAGATTAATCAACTATAAAATAACTTTGAAAATGAATTGATAGTGACAAAGAAATCATCTAATAAACACTAAAAAATCAAGGCCAAAGTAGGGCTAGCAAAGGAAACCCAAATTGATTTCAAAAGTACAACAATCATTGATCTTTCATCAAGCAAAAACAGAAGGGAATTTGGGAAAAATCAAGTCAAAGGTGGGATTTTTGACCTAAGGAGGATCATCTGAATGGGAGACATTGCGTTTCAGAGAACTAAACTCAAGCCAATGGTTCTCTGCAATTCTCTATCTCCTGACCAAGCCTGCACCGGTGCCAGAGAGGCCATTCTAGGGGGCTTTCAAGCACAATTTTTACCAAAAAACACTTCAAAAAGGCTGAAACAAGATTAATGGAATCAAGTAAAGTCTACTAGGGCGTACTAGGATGAAGGTAAAATACTCGGAATGATGATCATTCCCCAACGGAGTCGCCAATTTGTTATGTGGAATTTTTCATCTACAGATAAACACAATTTCCCTAGGTGGGTAGCTACACCTAGAACAACAGAATTAAAGCATTTAACCTTTTTCTACAGAATATAAATAAGACAAGGGACCTACTTGTTATCTTTATCTTTCCCTTTGTCTCCTTTGTATGGCTTTCGTTTCTCCTTCTTGAACTTAATCGCTCAACAAGTACTTGCAATCTTAAACAAAGGACAAAAACCAATCAAAGCAAGAGATCTATCTACTATAAGCAAATGGAATCGAAAGCATTTACACATATAATCATCATACATAAAGATAAGAATATGGGAAAAGGTGTAAACATATTTATTAAGTAGAAGGAAGAATTACAACCATGAAGTCCGATCCAATGTCACTCCTCCAACTTGAGTTCCATCCAACATCACATCAAAGGCACAACACTCTGGCAGCATAACAATACTTGCTTGCAATCTCAAACCTCACACCAATAGTATATCCTTACAAATTCTCAAATTCTAGCCCCTGATCACTTAGATGAGTGCTCAATTTATAGGAGAATGGAGGTGGTTTGGTCATAAATGAGGGTATTGAATGGCCTTCCAAACTTAGAGTTAGTTTCCATAGAGGAATGGATGAGAGGATAGGAGGTTTCTTAACTCATTCCCTATCCAATTTCGAGCTCATAGGATATGATAAGTGTGGGAATATTCTAGAAGGCTCCAGAAGATAAGAATATTCCGAGAAACCTATGAGGATTTCGCTCAATCTTGCCTAGCACAAGTCAAAGTAGGCCTAAGTGCATTGAAATGCACCCTTACATCGGCCCACCTGCATTGAAGTGCATTTACCCCTGATCAAGGTTGCATTGGTCCCTCAAGGAGGCATTTCTGGAGGGCTTCAGGCCAGGAAACTTCCAGGGAAGGAGGCATTCAAAGTGATGACTTGTCTAAGGCATGTAGCAAATGGATTAGGGTTTGATGAGCCCTAATAGTACTGATCTGAATGTTGGGAGTGATGGGCCCAACTGGATCTGTAACAATATTCCCCAGGTAAATCATGCTCATTTTACTCCAAGGATTAACATTAATAGAAGCATTTACCAAAAGGTGAAAATATTTTATGGTCACAGAAACTTCTTCTTTAATGGACAATGCTTTTCATGCCATAACTTTGTCATAAGGTTGCTCAATGTGTTGCTTACAAAACTATCATGACTAGAGAAGCAAGAAAACAAAGGTGTGTGACTGGAATCAAGAAGAGCTCTTATGATAACTTTTCACCTCTTGAAGATGAAATTGAATGTTCATTTTGCAATAACTTTGGTCATGAAGAATCTGAATGCAGGAGAAAATTTCGGCCAACATATCAAAAGGAGAAAACATCATCAAACTCGAAGGTATGGAAAAAGAAGGAATTATAGTCAGAAATATGTGGCATATCTCTGTTTGCAGAAGGACAAGAAAATCAATGGTACATTGATAGTGGATGCTCAAAACACATGACAGGTGATAAAGATAAACTCATTTCATACAATTCTTTAGAAAAGGAAAGAATGTCTCTTTTGGAAATGACTCACCAGTTGTCCTTAAGGGTAAAGGTTTTGTTTATCTAAAATAAAAGGTTAAATCTAGAAATGTTATGTGTGTTAATGGATTAAAGCATAACTCATTGAGTGTTAGTCAAATGTGTGATCAAGGAAATGAAGTAGTGTTTCAATCAAAAGAATGTGTGGTTCGTGAGCTTGACACAGAAGAGACCATAATCAAAGGTACAAAAGCTCCAAGCAATCTATATATGCTAGAAGGAGGTAAAGAACAATGTTGTCTAAGCAAAACAAAAGAGAACTAGTTATGGCATAGAAGATTGGGGCATCTAAGTTTTTCTCAAGTAAGAAAATCATGCAGGATCAAGGCTTTTCGTGATCTTCCAGATATCATAATCCTAGAAAGACCATCTACAAACCATGTCAATTCGGTAATAAAACCAGAGTTTAATTCAATGCCAAAGAAGGATCAGAAAGTAAGCCTCTTGAACTCATTCATACTGATTTGTGTGGACCAACAAGGAAAAAGTCACCTCATGGAGAAGAATAATACATTTTATTCATTAATGATTTTTCTAGAATGTGTTGGATTGCTTTACTAAAACATTGTTAAGAAACCAACTCACAAAAAGATAGAAAAGATAGATCAACAACTTAAAAATCATCCTCTTCGAGGGGGCAACCTACTTTACATTACACAAATGAACAATTATTGGATGTTACAAATGACAAGACCTCCTTTATATATATAGGAATCTAAGGGGTCCCAATACAATCAAACCATACATAAAAATCATATTGTAGGGGCACAACAATAACAATAGTGGGCTTCTATGGGGCATAATAATAACAACATGGGGACTATATGGGCACAATAATACAATAAGGGGGTTGCACTAATAACAATAAATGGTTACACTAGTAGTAAAGGGACCTAACATGCCCCTCTCCTTCAAAAAGTGTTGTCCTCAACAGTTGAGTAGTTTTGGATGCTTCTGTATAAAGTTCTCATCCTCTCATGTGGAATCTTCAAGCGGTAAGTTCTTCCACTTAATGAGATACTCTAAAAATAATTGACTATGAAGCTGTCGATTTCTTGTTTTTGTGACTGCTTTCAGTTCCAATATGATTTTTCCTTCCTCATCAAGTTCTATCAATATTTTTTGAACTAGGATCTTCTCGCCTATAACCTTATTTAAGCATGAAACATGGAAAACTAGGTGCACTCGGGAAGATGCAGGAAGCTCCAATTTGTATGCCATAGTACTAATATTTTGTAACGCCTTCTACGGCTATAATACTTTGGTGATAATTTATCATCCTTCTTAGCTTGCTTGAGGGAAATTTGTTTGTATGGTTTTAGTCGTAGAAATACCCAGTCACCTACATCAAATATTCTTTCGTTGTGATGTTGATATGCCTGTTGTTTCATTCTATTCTGCACCAAAGTGAGGTTATCCTTTAAGAGTTTGAGAACTTGTTGTTGATGCTCGATGTGATATTCCACTACTTGAACCTTAGAATTTTCTTTTAAAGATGATGTGATGGATGGTAGTTGATACCCATAAAGTGCCATAAATAGGGTCATTTTTGTTGCAATATGGAAGGAAGTGTTATACCACCATTCAGCTAGAGGCAACCACTTGACCCATTGTGTCTGTTTATTATATACAAAGTAACGAATATATCCTTCCAAACATTTTTTCACTATCTCAGTTTTCCCATCAGATTGAGGATGATAAGATGAGCTATGAGCTTACTGAGTACCCAAATGTTCCACCTCTTGTACTCCAAAGAAACATTTGGAGCTTTTTCATATAATTATTTCTCCTCCAATAGTTTGAGCACCATGTCAACATGTTGAACATGATCCTTCCAAGACTTGTTGTAGATTAGTATATCATCAAAAAATACTAACACAAATTTTCTAAGGGCGGGTTTGAAAATGGAATTCATCAAACCTTGAAATGTAGAAGGTGCATAGGTAAGGCCAAAAGGCATGACCAAAAATTCATAATGACCCTCATGAGTTCTAACTGTTGTTTTTGGAATTTCTTCAGTCTTCATTCTGATTTGATGATATGTTGAACAAAGATCTAACTTGGTGAAGAAATTTGTCCATGTAATTCATCCAATAATTCATCAATGACAGGAATGGGAAATTTATCTTTACTATTAAGTTTGTTGAGCTCCCTATAATTCGGACCCATGCACCATGATCCATCCTTCTTGTGTATCAATACCACTAGAGAAGAGAAATAACTTTTACTAGGTTGAATTATACCAACCTCTAGCATTTCTACAACATAAATGCAATTTCACTCTTTTGGGCATATGGATATCTATAAGGCGAGATTTTTGGGGGAACACTTCCTGGAATCAAATGAATAGCATGATCATGATCACGAATAGGTGGGAGGCCTTTGGGAGTCTCAAATACCTTGGAATGATTGTATAAAACGTTTTGGAGATATGTAGAAATAGATGATTTTGATGTGGGAACCTCTAGTGAACATAATTGTGCAATTATGCCCCATTGTTCTTTCTTTAGAAGCTTTTTCATGATGTTGGAGTCGATTATCTTTCCCGATTTCCCTTCGATACCCCTTAATTCAACTTCCTTTCCTTCCCAAAAAAAATTCAAGAAAAATTCTTGAAAATTAAAAGCTATTGTACCCAAAGACTGTAGCCATTGGACTCCTAGTACAACATCTACAACACCCACTGGAATGGAAAGCATTGGATTATTCAAGACATATTCTCCCATGGATAACTTGGTATTACGACACTTTCCAGAGAAATTTATGGTTCCTCCATTTGCAACAATTACTTGACACTCTGGTGTTGGATATAATTCAATTCCTTGGCTATCTTACAATGAATAAAATTATGGGTACTACCCAAATCAATTCATTTTTCTTCTTGATATGCTCTTATGTTGAGAGTTTGAGGAGTGGTAATTTATGTCAATTCATTACAAGATATGGTCAGATTCATTTCTTCTTTGTCTGGGATTGGTTCCCATGTATATCCTCTTATTTTGAAGTATCTTATTCCTTTTTTTGCTCCTCTTCCCAATCTATGTAAATTAATTTGTTCTCAGCACACTTATGAACTTTAGTGTATTTTATATCACAATTGTGACAAATCCATTTTGATCTTTTTTCTTCCAATTGTTGTGGTGTCAAACTTGTAGGTGGTGAAAGGCTAGGAGAAACAACACTTCCATCTTTATAGTTGTGAGAAGTAGGCTTCCTTGTTGCCATAATTTTGCTTTCCATTTTTCTTGCTAACCTGAATGCCTTCTCCATTGAATCAGGTTCCAAAAGGTGAACCTCATGTTGGATTTTATCCTTTAAATTCCCTATGAACACATCAATCTTATGCTCCTCTAGAATATCTTTTACCCTTATATTCAATTTTTGGAAGTCCTCAATGTGCTCCATCATTGAACCCTTTTGTTTGAGATTTATCAATTGGATAAAAAAGGTGTTTCTTTTTGTATCCTCATAATGTGCTATCATTTCTTCCGTAAAATTTTCCCAAGTGACACTTTATTATGAGAGCAAAGTCATCAATACCATACAAACTGATTTGGTTCCAAATATAAAGTTGCAATGCGTACCTTTTGTGTGTTTTGTACATTATGGAGATCGAAATATTGCTCCATATGTAGTATACATGTTACGGGATCCTTCCCATCAAACTTCCTCATATGGATGTTTGGAACATGGTGGGTCTTCAATCCAATGTTAGAGTCTATGAAACCATGATTAACATTTCTTTTGTTCTCATCACGAGTTTCCTTTACTACCCTTTCGCCATTAGTAAGCATTTCTTGTAGAAAATTTGTTAAATTTGTCTTCAAATCTTCCATGTTTCCTTCAAATTTTTCTTCTATACCATCCATATTAACTTCCATGCCCTTTGAATTCCTTCAAACTGATTCTTCAACCAAACTTATGCAAAACTTTAAAAAACTACACACATTTTTTCACTTTGTAGGAGATCGATATTGAATCTATTGTATCTTTGTAATTTTAGATCTCCAAGGTCTGAAATTGCATCATATGGTAGCCCTCTGAGTCCTCTTAACAACCTCACAAGTCTGATCAATATTGGATTCTCCAAGGAAGAGTTATGCTAAATCTCCCACAATGACCTGATTATAGACTGGTTCAGTAAAGAGAACTTGTACGAAGTTCCAAGTGTCACTGTTTCAACCTTAGGATATAAAACTAATATAGAGAAAACTATAGGCCATCCTCTTTCTATAAAATTTTATTAAAATTCAATCTAATTCTTAGAGAGAGAGTTATGACAATTTTCCCCAGGTCACTTGTTTGGGATGTAATTCGAAAGCCTTCAAAAACCCTAAATGTCTTGGACCATATCTCCGAAAATATAGCAAAACAAGATCTGAAATTCAGATTTGAGCTTTATCAAGTGTTCTGCTCAAATGGGTTTTAATTTCAAAGTCTAAACCTTCATGGAAAAACTATTATAGTGAAAATTTCACAATGACCTATTTGCGATGGAATTTTGGAGCTTGCAAAAACCCTAACTTCCTCAGATCATATATCTGAAAATATAGCGAGACATGATCTAAAATTTAGACCCAAGTTTCAGAACGATTTAAGCTCAAATGGGCTTGTTGTTTAACTTCTAAAATTTCGTAGAGAAAAATTTATATCGAAAATTCCACGATGACATGTTGGTGCAACGAAACCCTAGAATCCAAAGCTCTGATACCAAATGTTATGAAACCAGCTAACAAAAAGATAGAAAAGATAGATCAACGACTTAAAATTCAGCCTCTTCGAGGGGGAAACCTCCTTTACATTACACAAATGAACAATTCTTGGATGATACAAATTATAAGGCCTCCTTTCTATATATAGGAGTCTAAGGGGTCCCAATACAATTAGAGCCTACATAACAATCATAGTGTAGGGGCACAACAATAACAATATTGGGCTTCTATGGGAATAATAATAACAACATGGGGACTATATGGGCACAATAATACTATAAGGGAGTTGCATTAATAACAATAAGGGGTTACACTAGTAGTATAGGGACCTAACAAACATAAATATGAAACATTTGAAAAGTTTAAGGTCTTCAAATCTTTAGTAGAAAATGAGTAAGATCTAAAAATCAAATGTCTCAGATCTGATCGGGGAGGAGAATTCATATTAGATGAATTTTTTGAAAAACATAGAATAAAGAGACAGTTCTATGTTGCCAGAACTCCTCAACAAAATGGTGTGGCAGAAATAATGAATAGAACAGTTCAACAAATGGCTTGAGCTATGCTTGATGAGTCTGGAACTTTTGACAACTTCTAGAGTGAAGCTGCACATACTGCAGTAAATATTCTCATCAAAACTCATGTATGTGTAAATAGTGATAAAACTCCATATGAACTTTGGTATGCTAAGATTTCCACTGTAAAGCACTTCAAAGTTTTTGGAAGCAAATGTTTCATCAAAAATACTGATGAAAAACTTGGTAAGTTTGAAATCAGAGAAAACGAAGGAATATTTCTTGGTTATTCATCTAGAAGTAAAGGATACAAATGTTATAATAAGAGACTTTGAAAAATTGTTGAATGCATTGATGTTGTAATCGATGAAGCATGCAAAAATCCGAAACAGGTGACATCAGCAAAAGAAGATGATAATAATGAATACGGTGAATCATTTCCCATGTCAAATCGAAATTATATAGAGGAAGAAACCAATGAAGCATCGGAAGAAGATACACCTGACAGGGAAAAGGCACCATTCAATTATGTTCAAAAGAATCATCCAAAATCTCAAATCCTAGGAGAAAAAGGGTCTGGAGTACAAACAAGAAGAACTCCCGCAGGATCTCCTAGTTATCTAGCCTTATTATCCTCCATAGAACCACAAAATGTAAATCAAGATAGAAAAGATGAATTTTGAGTTAAGGCCATGAATGAAGAACTTGACCAAATTGAAAATAATGATACTTGGGAATTAGTTCCTAGACTTCATGATAAAAATGTTATAGGGACAAAATGGATATTCAAGAATAAGTTGAATGAAAATGGAGAGGTAATTAGGAAAAAAGCAAGGCTTTTTTGTAAAGGGTATGCACAACAACAAGGTATAGACTTTGAAGAAACTTTTGCACCTATAGCTAGACTTGAAGCCATAAGAATGTTTCTTACACTTTCAAGTTTTTGAAAATTCAAAGTTTATCAATTGGATGTAAAATCTGCATTTCTTAATGGAGATCTAGAAGAAGAAGTATACGTTGAACAACCAGAAGGATTCATTCGAGGAAATGATGCAAAGCTTGTATGAAAACTCAAAAAGTCTTTATATGAACTGAAACAAGCTCTGAGGGCATGGTATTATCGTCTTGACAAATATCTTCAACAACAAGGCTTCACAAAAGGATTCGTAGACAACAACTTATAAACAAAAATTGAGAATGATAAACTGCTAATTATTGTTGTTTATGTTGATGATATCATATTTGGTATTAATGAAGAATCTATTAGTCAAAACTCTGCTTATGTTATGCAGAAAGAATTTGAAATGTCTTTGCTTGGAGAATTAACCTATTTTCTTGGTCTACAAGTGCAGCAAACAAAAGATGGCATCTTTATCTCACAAACTAAATATCTCAAGCAGATTCTGAAGAAGTACGGAATGGAAGATTCCAAACCAGTATGTACTCCAATGGTAACAGGATGTAGTCTCAGTTCTAATGATGATTCGACTATAGTGAATCAACCAGAGTACAGATCTATGATTGGAAGTCTACTTTATCTAACATGTACTAGACCAGATATCATGCATGCGGTAGGAATTGTTGGAAGATTTCAAGCCAATCTGAAGGAATCACATCTTCATGTTAGTAAAGAGAATATTCAAATATCTCCAAGGAACTCAAGACTTTGTTCTATGTATCCTAAATATACAGATCTCACCCTTCATTCATATACAGATGCGGATTGGACTAGGAATGTTGATGACCAAAAAATCACTAGTGGAGGTGCATTTTATATGGGATCACGATTAGTATCTTGGTTCAGCAAGAAACAAAGTTCGATTGCCTTATCTACAACAGAAGTAGAATATGTGGTTGTTGCATCTTGTTGCACACAAATTCTCTTGATGATGTAAACATTACAAGATATTCAAATTAAACGTGCTCCACCCATCCCCATCCGATGTGACAATACAAGTGTGATTCGTATTTAGAAAAATATTGTTATGCACTCCGAGACCAAGCACATACCTATTAAGTACCACTTTCTATGGGAACAAGTGCTTGAACAAAAGTTTAAATTAGAGTATATTCCCTCCAAAGATCAGGTTGTTGATATATTTACCAAACCTCTTCCCAGAGAAGCATTTGAATATCTTAAACAAAAGTTGGGAATTGTTTCTACCACATCTTGTTGTTAAAACCAGTTTGTTCAGTCTACATGTACAAAATTAGAGGATTGTTTTCTATATGCGGATTTCATGAAGTAGAGTCGCGTATATATGCAAGTTTCTATGTTAGCAGTAGTGTATGTGTGTTTCTGACAAAAAAACAGTGGGTCAAACACCAAATCAGTTTCTGAGATGCATGTTTAGTTTGATGTTGATGGATACAGTCTGCTGATATGCTTTTCTCATTGATGTTTATTTTATTGATGAAGATGCCTTGATGAATGAATTGTTGACAATGCACAAGTAACATAGGTTCAGGGGGAGCATTCGCCTTCAAATATTATGCATTGTTGGCATTATGGTTGTTGAATTCAGCTATGGTCTTAGTTATTAATGTCATTAGATGAAAAGGTCATGTCAAGACCTATGGTGTAATAATATGTCTCTTTCTATCATAGTCTATTATGGATGAGTCCTTTTGGACACATGTTGTAATTTGTACCCCCACTATGCATGGGAATGATGATGTAATAATTACAATTTATAGTCATGTATGAACATTTGATGTATGCAACTGGGTTGGGTGATTGATGTATGTATGAGTCATTGGTGATAGGAATTCCATACTCACATAGTTGAGTTATAGAGTCATGTTATTCTTTTGAAAACTATTTCTGCGGACTCTACATGTGCTCAGGGGGAGCATGGATAGTATAGTGCATCTCAACATGTACTAAGGGGGATAATATCTTGGTCCACCCTTTTCCCTTGATGTCAAAGTGGGAGAGTATCTTGGTGTTGTTTGATATATCTAATAGGTTCTACATCTTGAAGTGATCAACACCAATATGGTTGTCATCAAGTCTAAAGGGGGGGATTGTTGGCATTATGGTACATGTGTTGTCCTTGATGGAAACTCGCATATATGATAACCAAGTGTATCCACAGGTCAATTCATAAATGATAAAGTGATGAATGATTGCAACTCAACTCACATTGTAACAAGGCAATTCAAAGGTAATAGCGTAATGGCACAGAAGAACAGGATGATGGGACAAAGTGTTACAGATCAGAAACAAGAAATTGAGGAAATAGAATGTTTTAAGTTGTATATATTGTTTAATCTAGTCCAAGTCACGTATACATGCAGGTACACAAAATAAAAGGCACATATACATATGCACGTTGTTTCATAGAAAGAAAAGTGCGTATGGGATGGAAAATTAAGGTTAAATAATACCAAGGGTTCATATCACGGTATTAACCCACAATATTGAGCGGAATAATGGTTAATTGATCCCGTCTAAGAATACCATAGCTTTTAAGTGTTGTTTTGGTTCATCATGTTGACAAAGGCTCTAAGTATATAAGGAGGAGAAGATCAAAGGGCTAAAGAGAATATTTTTTGTTGTAAGGGCTATGGTTATGATATAGATCTGAAACATCTTGTGCACCCTTGGATACAATGTTGGATCAGGATCATGAGACCTGAAATGACTTATCATTGTATGATATGATAATGCATAGGCTAGAACAGAGTGCTAACACATGTTTTATCCTTTAAATGCTATGATCTAGGTATATCTAAAGTCTTGAAAATCTGCGAAGTTATAATTCATTATTTGCAGATCTATACTTGTTTCACCTCAGTGATGGCGCATATACACGAGGATTCGGCATTTCCAAGTAGCGTATGTAGAGGAAGGGCTTTTTGTTCAAGAATTACTGATCTATTTGATCAGTGATGTTGTTTCACTGTTGTTTATCAATTATGTCTTCATGAGATCTGAAGTTAAACTAATTGTATAAGGAGATTGAGTCTGGCTGATTGATTGATTGAGTATGAAGGGTGATCTTTTGCTACTATCTGTTTAGAATTCTATAATATGACAATAGATCTGCATAATGTCTTTGTTAGTACAGTTTTTGGTTCAGACGTTTTATGATGCAATATCTTTAAAGGTATACGCAAGTTGAGTTATAGAAAGTAGTGTAACACACAGGTTGTCCTCATTGAAGTAGCATATACATTCTGACATATGATTTTTTGAGGTTGCAGTTTGTTCTAGTTGTTGATGCAGTGTTCTGGGTTCAACTCTGTGTTCTAGTGATAGTGATATGACTGTTCATATTGATTTATTGTGTTTTTCTTCAGAGTTGATGGGTTTCAGTGATTGTTGATGCAGTTGGGTTTGATGGTTGTATTGCAATGGTGATTGATTTTGGGCTTCAATGTCACTGATGGTTCCAGTCTAAAAATTTATGAAACGTGGTCCCTAGAGAATGAGTGAAGGTAGTAGTCTTCTGTAGGTTGGTGCCTACATATTGGAAATCATATTAGCCAGTACAAGAGCTAGGGGGTTGGAGCTCCCTTCCAGTAGAAGCTAAAAAATGAGTGAAGGTAGTAGCCTTCAACAGGTGGATGCTTGTGTACTAGAAAGAGTCTGCACCAGTACAAAACTTGTAAACACTTTTAATAATAAGAAGACTGAGATGACAACAGCGATGGTTTTTTCCCACATTGGGTTTCCACCTAAAAAATCTTGGTGTTCATGTGGGCTACTTATGTGTGTTGATTTATTTTGTTCTTACTACATCTGTTTATTGCTTAGTAAATGCATCACACTCTGATTTAATATTCAACAGATAAAGAATTATTTGTTTTACAAGTTTATTATCTATACCTTGGTTTCATTCATTATAGTTGCGGACATACGCTTTTTGGTTTCTGTAAAATCGCGTATACAGTTTGAAAAAGAAAATTATTATTGTGAAATTTTAAAATATTGATTCACCACCCCCCCAGCATCTTTCCCAACATTGGAAGGAAATCAGAGAACACATGAAGGCATATAGAAGAACAAAACATTCCCCAGTATGGTCGCAAATTTGTTAGGCCGAAAAATCTTGTCTTGTGGACAAGGAAAGATCTCCCTAGACTCAATGGTTGAATCTAGTAACAAACAAACAAACCAATAAATATTTCCCTAGGTTCATCTTTATTGAATCATAAATAAGAGTAACGGGATATAGAATCCATACCTTTAATCTAAATGCATGTTGAAGATCCTCATTATGGTTTGTTACAACCTTTCAATGCTCAAAATCCAAACCAAACACACTAACAAACAAAGGATCAAAGGCATATGATATATAAATGATTCAATACGACCTATACTATTGATTAAGGAGACAAGTACCTAATTTCATAACCAGTGGATAATGAAAGTAAGCATACAATATATCTGATCCAATGGACAATATAGTGAGAAAGAAATATGCTTTTGTGTTATAATTGAATGAAAAGGAGAGATACAACCTAGCCTTGATGTTGGGAAATCTCCTTCCAATAGTCTCCAATCCTCCCTTAAGTGACAAGCTTCCAGCCTCAAATTGACAACATATGTTTACATCAAAATTCAACCCCTTCCCCTCTAGTCTGTAGTGAATTTATACAACACTAGGAGAGGGTTAGAGATCCTCTTTCTAAGGATCATATCCATAAATATGGGGATTAAGGTTCCATATGAGACAGAATAGATTCATGAACCATGGGATGAGGCCCAAATAGGTAGGGGCTTGAGTCCTTTCTTGTTGGTATAATATTCCCAATAAGGCTTCTAGAAATTGCTTTCTATTTTTACCTATGTTAAAGTTGTTTCTCTTTTTAATGGATAATAGAGCGACAAATTACACAAACTACGATCATTAAAATTGAGTTTGTGCAGATAGTTGCTAGGAAAAGTGTGACACTGCTTGAAAACAAGTTTTTTTAGCAATGTAATCAAGTATTTTTGTTGTTTTAAAAATGGTTTTGCTTCCAAAATTATGGGGGATTGCTTGTAAGAGTTCATCAGATAGTGAGAGATCCAGATTTGCGATCATTTGTCTAATTGTGACAAAATGACATGTAACACATGGGTATCTAAAAATTTATTTTTTTCCAAAATGGAGATGTTATATTTTAAACTAGTGTTTGAACAACCTTAACCAACAATGATTCCATGTCATTAATTGATGGATCATCTTCTTACTATAGCTATGATGCCTATAAAGCATACTATATCATCATGGCATTGCCTTGGTATCCTTGTTTATTTAGATGATGTTACACTTTGATTCATTCTAATACATGAATATGATAGAAAGGGTTTGACTTCTCATTATACAATTGCTAAGTAGAGATTAAGGTTTTAGCCCCTGTGGCATATTAATGTTCACACAACAATTGTTGAAATCAACCTTCCCACATCTAAATGTAGACCTATAATCTATAATTTATGAAGTAGTTGTTGCATTAAACACCCTTGGATAGGAGAATTTTTTTCCTCCAAATAAATATGTTGGATGTATTGGGATATTCCTTTTATATTCCACGTGTTGATCCATCTGCTATACTTCCAACATGAGGCATTGTTGTTATGTAGATATTGCAAATTTGTTTTAAGCAATGGTAGAATATGGGATTTACTATTTTAGGAATAAAGTATAATTATTAATAATTGTTCAAGTTGTGTTAATTAATGAATGACACTTACTTTTATTCTCATATCTCATTAGATTCTCATACTCTAGAGTACATGTAGCATAAAGCAACTTCATGTTTCATAAAGGCAGTTGAGGATGTGAAAGAATCTCGCCAAATGAGCTACCCTTAGATAGCCTAAAAGTAGATTTGTTATTTAACTTTCTTAATAAATTTGTATTATTTTTATTTTTTATTTAACAAATTAAATTTTACCTTACAAGTTGTTGTATATCTAAATTTTGATAATATGTTAAAAGTATTTGTAATTAAAATTATTTTATTTAACCTAGGAAAAAATTAATTGAAAATTTCAAATTGAAATTATACAGGAAATTTTGAAGCCTCCAAATGTTGACCAGATTATGATTCATGTTTTAATCATATTATTATATAATTGAAACATAATATGTAATTTTTTTTTGTTAATATGTAATATTTATTATCGTTGGATATATATATGTGTATGTGTTTCTTAAATATTATTTTTATTAAAAAATAACATGTGTTGGTATATATATATATATATATGGGTAGCTTGTTTTCATAATAAGTAAGAGAGATACAAAATATATATGTCCCTTTGTGCCTACTAGTCCGCCATATGGGAAACTAGTGCAATAGTACATCATAGTCTTTTTAGGCCATTAAAACATTTGGAACCAAGTAAATAATTCTAGTAAATGCCAAAACTTATAGGCATATTACTAATGCTTATTGACTAAGACCCAAGATCCTTCTATATCTAATTGGATAAAAAAACTATATACATGACTAAAAGCAAACAAAAAACTAAAATTGAACAATATCTAATGCAATGGGAGAGTCCACTTAGATGATATCTAGTGATAGGTCTTTTAATTATCTCCTAATTACTTAGCAAACAACTAAACATGTGTACATTTAATTATTAATCCAAGGTTTGTATGGAACTTGCAAATTGTTGTGCACTATATATGCTAGTACCATATGTTATGTGCTATTGTTGTTGTAGTGTTCTAGATGAGTGTCATAGGGAAAACCACACCACACTTGCAACCAAAACCACTCTTGCAAGAAAGTAAAGAGAACATTTGCATGAAATTAAACACACCTGCAAGACAATAAATGCATTGGCAATTAAAGGGTGACTTGCTCAAGTAATTAGATGATCCTAAATTTTGTAACATGAAAGCACATGAAATGCAATGGCTAAGAAATTTGTAATAAAGCATAATCTCTAAGAGATTGATACCATGTTGTGTTGTAATTAATTACACCATGAAAATAATTGCAATTTCTATAAAACAAGATAAAATAGAAATAAATCTAAAAACAGAGTAATTAGTTGAATCTATAAAATAGAGCATTGTAATGTAAAATGTAGAGTTGCAATAATATGAGTTGCAACAATAACCTAAAATATGAGTGTAGCTATGATCGCAAACGAATTGATACAATAGTCAAGTTAGGAGATAGAATAATATGAGTTCCAACAATATATGGGATAGAGAGTCACAACACTATTTAAATAACATAATTATCTATTAGAGTTGTCACAAGATAATAAATAGAGGAATTGATGGAAATAAAACAATATAAATGATACTACAACTACACTATAAAGTTACAAACATTACCTAACTAAGGAGGGGACCCTAAGTCCCGAGGTGAGGCATTGGTTAAAGAAATGGTAAGGAACTAATCAATCAACACACCATCAACTCAAATTGGAACCAAACATAAACTTGTATTGTAGAATTTCAAATTAAAATTATAGTCCTATTGACTTAGATAATTCTTCTCTATTATATGTTTGTTAACTCTATCTCTATTAGCATGTTTTTCTTATACATGATATTAAATACCTAAATTAAACCAAGGATTTGATGGAAAACTATGAGAATCTAGTTGTTCCATCTAGTTACAATGGTTTCATCAGAAGATGGAAAAATTGGGCAAGTCCCAACTCGTTCAATGATGTTACAAGTGGAAAGTTGGGTTATACTTTCCTCATTAAGGAACCAATTTCCTTTGTCACTTTCTTTGTTAGGAGTTTGGTTGGTTTAATAATATGGGTGATCTATTGGCGACAATTGTGCAATTGAGATGATGTGTTGTACCAACGATCTGAGAGTTACATCACCTTTTTACAATGGTCAATTGTCTGAGAGTTTCAACTGTGGTTTCTTGAGTGATTTGTAGAAATGGTGCTACATGAATTGCAGTAGTGAGGAGTCGTAGGATGAGTGGAAGAACTTTGGAGTTGCAACACTTCAGAGTTGGAGCACTCATAGTTGCACATCTATGGTGGAACAATGAGTTATAGTAACCATACAAAAGGAGTTGCAACACTTGTATTCAAGCAGTGAGTTGCAACATCCATCCATGGTGAGTTGCAGCCTATGTCCTACCCTTTTATGAAGGCACTTATGCAACTTTGCTTCTTGAATACCATTAGTTAGCATAGAAAGGTAATTATCTCCCTAAGCATAAGAATAATCATTAAAATAGCATGTTACGAATATAATTGTACCTTGAACAAAATGCATTTTCATGGGAAAAATGAGTGTTGGGATGAAATGAAAATGGGAAAAAGATGTGCAAAAAATTCCTAGGCAGGAGCTAAAAATATGCCAAATTGGGTGTCTAACATCTCCCTCCAGCTAAAACTGTTGTGTTTCTCTATTCAACGAAGTATTCAATATATGTTTGATTTATTGTGGTGTATATTGAGGTTACTTATATTGTAGCCAACCTCCCCTTACTCATGGGCATTATAATAGTCTTTCCTTTCTTCAACCGACTCCAACATGAACATTCTTATTTTCTAGGCATATTGTAGTCTTTCTAGTATTTTGTGGAAGGAAACCAAATCATTGGGTAGTGAAATTTGAGGCCTACCCAATGGTTTCCATAACTCTCCATTCGTTTAGTGTATTGGTGTAATTTCTTCAGATCCATTGCAGCATTATTGGGATTAAATGTATATTTTCTATGCATGTCTTTTGTGGCTTATTCCTAGTGTTCAATACATGCTTTTACAACTATCCTTGATAGTATTTCAATTTGTTCCTTGTAATGTTCAATGGCATTTTTCCTATTCTGAGTTATACCTTCTGCATATCTTAGGGATTTTACTCATTTGTAATGTACAAGGAGGACATCCTTAGGTCAATAAGACTCCCATCTAATCCATAGATTGCATTTAAATTTGTTTTCATCCACCTAATGCGCAATTGTCTAGTCAGCATAGCTGTTTAGGAAAGATGCAAAAGTTCATAATTGAACATCCCCCAAAAAATGTTTAGGGTTCCAAATGAGGTCATGATGCAACAAAATATTGTGTTGGTAGAGCTTGAATAGTAGTTTATTTTCCTCTTTAGTGCATACATAATAAGCATCTAGAAACATAATTGGGGAAGTAATATCATATGGATTGGAGGTCATGATATCCTTCCCATGGATCTTGAAGTACTTCTCTTGTAAGTCCATGTTGTACACACACAAAAAATAGCTTTGCATCTAAACACAAATTCCATTAATTATCTAAGTTGGATCTTCTAAGCTTCAAAATTTTACGCTTGTTTTTGAAGTTTGGAAATCTTCTTGGCCTCTTCATATATTCATTTATTCCATTAATCCCATATAGCTCTTTGGATTACAAAATTTTCTTCACATATATATTTGAGGTTATTAACAATCTATTAGTGTTCCTTGATAAGCATTACTTTTTCCTCATAAGAAACTAGTACTCCATTCCACTTATCCTCTTTAGCCTTCTCCCACTGGTTTGGAGGTTCACTTGGACTTCCTGATCCTCCATCAAAGTAGGATCTGTATGAGTGGAAAATTCTAATAGCTTAGGATGTTCATAGTTTTTCTAAAAAAACTTACCTTCAATTTCTTTCTTATGTAATTTTTCTTTGGCTATTTCCATTTCTTGTGGAAGAGGTCTCATGCTTCCTTTGTAGTAAGGAAACCTTCTTCCTGAGCAAGGAAATCCAACTCTTCAAAGGGCCTAGCTTCCCATAGTCACTTCTTAATAATTTGAATAAGTTTTCAATATTTCTATATCCTTTCAAGTATTTTATTATTCTAAGAAGAGATGTATACAAAGGCATAAGGGAAAAAGTATATATTGCTTGCTTCTTCTTTTTTACCTTAAAATTTTTCTTTAGCTCTAGCATAACACTAAATTATTGTACTTATACTAGTATGTTGGGTGTTACCGTCCCCTCTTCCTCTATGTATTGTTCCATATCAATTTTTGGATTTTCAACAAGGCCTTCTTCTAGGTTTCCCCTTGCTAGGTCTTGTGTTGTAGTAAGGTTTTCAACTTGGTTTTCCCTTATTGTTGCTTGTGTTGCAAAAATGGTTTCCACTTCCATATTTTCCTCCAAATTTGGTCCCTCAAAGCCCTATTCATCCCTAGATAGTTCTTGTGTGAAAGTGGGGGCTTCTTCCTCCATTGTGCCTACTAGTTCTTGTATGACAATAACATTTTCTTCCTCTCGTGCTACAATAGATTCATTTTTTTCCACCCCTGCTTGTTCTTGTGCGATAGCAGGGATTTTTTCCTAGCCTTCTTGAGTTGTAGTAGTTAGGGTTGGATCTTCATTTTTTGGGTATATTTTCCTTTTTTCTCTTTGGTATTATTGCATATGCATGCCTCTTTGTCATTCACCTCAACCTCTTTATGGGAGACATTCTCCTAATAATTTCCATGTTGCTATCATGCCTAGTTTCTTCTTGTTATGGAATTTTAGTATGGATTTTGTCTACCACAAGAGTTGCATCAAGGACCTCTTATTTTATAAGAGTTGTAGAAGGGTATTCGTCATATGAAACTTCAAGAGTTGCAACAATATTAGTCTTCGATGTTGTCGAAATATCAACCTTTGGAGTTGCATCAGAGCTTAATTCAGGTGGAGTTGCAACAATTATAACTTCAGGTGGAGATGTATTTGCTACTTTTTCGATTGGTGCTATCGTTGTATTACTCCATCTATGGCCTACCCTATGCAATGCATGACTGACCAAGAGTTTTATGAGGTTGTGATGCAAGAGGATATCCCTAGGGTTGTTGGACCTTTGAACAAGATTTGTCATCGTTTGAGTTGTTCTCTAGAGGAAGAAACGCATGTTGATTAACCTCTTATGCTTTAGGTGATCCAACAACCTCAAATTCTACAAGTAAAATACCTTGTGGAAATATTTTCATGTAAAATACATTTTTACTACTATGGATACATCTCCTAATGGATCTAGCAGTGATTTCTGGTCAAACCTAGTGCCTATCCTAACCAAAACTTCTCTGACCTCAAGAAATTGTTCTATTCTTACTAGTTTTTTCCTATTTTACAATATCATCACTCCCCATTTTGTGACAAACCATGTTACTTCTACCATGATGTACTCATTCACCTACAATACCATTCCTCCTACCATAGACTTGGTATCCATGAAAGTCAAGGCAAGTTCCAATGATACATAGTCATTGTAGCCTTGTAGTCTATGAGCATGTGTAATCCATCCTCTATTCTGGAAAATACCCAAAATGTGGTACCCAAGGGAATAATGTAATAATAGGATGGGCCATAGTAATAAAAAAGGTGGTTAACATGTATCATGTAAGGGACCATAAGTAGTTAGTAATAATGTAATGGGCCCAAGGTATTAGATAGATGGTATGAGGGAACCATGGTAATGACCCATGGTATTGTATGTATGAGGCCTATATAGAGGCTATAGACTCCCCATTGAGAGATGTGAAGGAATATTGTATGAAAAGGCATATGGCTTATGGAGTGTTCTCCTTCCTTAAGGAGTGAATGTATGGTGTTGCCCTACCTTAAGGGTTTGATCAATAAAGTGAATCATTTCTGTCTATATTCAGATCTTGTTATTCTTGGGTTTATTTCTATTTCTCATATATTTTTAGGTCAAATCTATAACAAGTGGGATCAATGTAGTATACCTAGGGGGGATAATATGGGGTACAAAGGGAGGTACCCAAAGGAATAATGTAATAATGGGATGGGCCATAGTAATAAATAAGGTGGTTAACCCGTATCATGTAAGGGACCACAAGCAGTTAGTAATAATGTAATGGGCCCATGGTATTAGAAAGATGGTATTGAGGAAACCATGGTATTGACCCATGGTATTTTATGTATGAGGCCTATATAGAGGCTAGAGACTCCCCATTGAGAGATGGCTTGTGGAGTGTTCTTCTTCCTTAAGGAGTGAATGTATGGTGTTGCCCTACCTTAAGGGTTTGATCAATAAAGAAGCAATTCTATCTATTTCTATCTTGTTATTTCTGGGTATGTTTGTATCATTTAATATATTTTCAGGTCAGATCTATAACAAGTGGTATCAAAGCACTTTCTTGGGCAAAAGTGGAGAATTTTTTTCATTTTTTGCAGGAACATTCTGGGGCGGCAAGTTTGCAGATCAGATCTATATGTTTTGAGGCAAAATATACAAAATCTAATTACATATCTAGATTCTTTGTGAAAAAATACCCAAGTTCAAAAAAAAAAATCGGCCAAATCAGAGTCTAGATGAAGGAGATATTATTGATCTAAAAATCAGTGGTGTTGTAGACATTTTTCGGGGTGGCGAATTTGCAGATCAATTATGCACGTTTTGGGGAAAAATATGAAGAATCTAAAAAAATACTCGGTTTGAAAAAAAAAAAAAAAATTGGTCGAATCGGAGTCCGGATGAAGGAGATCTCACTGATTTAAAAAATCAGTGCTATTGCAGACATTTTTTGGGGCAGCGAGTTTGCGGCGCATATCTATATGTTCTAGTGAAAAAATACAAAATCTAATTGTAGATCTAGATTCTTTATGAAAAAATACCCAAGTTAAAAAAAAAATCAGCCGAATTGGAGTCCGGATGAGGGAGATATTGATGATTTAAAAATCAGTTGGGTTGCAGACATTTTTTCGAGTCGGCGGCTTTGTGGTGCAAATCTATACATTTTTGGTACACAATTTGAAGAATCTAATTGAAGATCTAGATTGTTTGTGAAAAAATACCCAAGTTAAAAAAAATCAGTCAAATCGGAGTCCGGATGAGGGAGATATCGCTGATTTAAAATCAACGCTTTTTTCATAATTTTTTTTTTTGTAACGGCAGGACAGTTGCAGCGCGGATCTGAAATTCCAGCACCTAGATCGAGATTTCTACCACATAGGAAGATGCAGAATGGCTGTTCCATTTCTGAAAATATGTCATAATAAGAATTCTGAGCAATATTGATGAAATTGTGGCCATTTCAAATTTTAGCCAAGTACGTGAATTTTTTTCCAAACCTTCATGGCTTCTAGCAAGGAATTTTTTACAGGGAACAAAAAGGGTCCTACTATTGAAGAATTTATAGAATATCATAAATCTCGACGCAAACAATTTTGGACAAGTCGCTTGCCATTTAATCTAAATGATGAGGCTGCTAAATGGTGGGACTCACTTGACAATTTAGTGGAGCGACTTCCTCATGAAAAACTAGAAGAACTTCTTTTAGAAAAATGGTCTCATGCTAGAAAACAAGATAAGGAGAAACATGTGGGGTTATTTCCTACCGGTATATCCTTATTGCAGGTTCATGGATTGATTCAAAAGGAGTAGATTGTGTCTATAAATCCTAGTTCCAAGCAAAATCTCATAAATGTCAATTTACCAAAAAAATTACAAGTGCCAGCAAAACACATGGGGTACACACGGGTTAATAATGAGCAGGTGCAAGTTTATAAAGATTTGAAGATTTCTATGGACAAGTATGTATTGCATTCTGATTTTTATGTTTCAGATATGACTAATGAGGATGTTGTTTTGGGATACCCTTGGATGGAATCAGTGGGTACTATAAATATTAATGTGCAGAAGAAATTCCTGAAGCTCTGGTATAAAAAGAAGAAAATTACATTACGGGATATTTCCATCAATAAACAGGTAGAGTCCATGGAGGCTAAAGTAGAATATGTTCCATGAACTGACATATTAGATGATGAGCCACTAATGGTTGACAACCAAACACAAACGTCAAACCAGGTACCAGAAAAATAGATAGATTCCAAGGAGGCTGAAGCAGAAAATGTTACAACAGATGAGGATTCAGTGGTTGAAGTAATATTGGAAGATAAGAAACAACAACAGGCACCACAACATGTACCAGATACCAATCAGGCTCCATTAGGTGGTAAATCAAAGAAAGATACACTGTTGGTTAAAACTTCAACATATCACCACCCACATCACCCAGCAAGAAAACAACCAACAATATGGCAACAAATTAGCTACAAGGACAACAGCCCCCACATGGCATATAGTGAGGGGCGATGATCCACCTATTATACATCAACATAGAAGAGCTACGAGGATCAACTTCCATCTCAAGCGAGCGAGGCACCAGCTAGATTGAGAGTTCACCTTTCTCTTGGATGGCTAGATGCACGTGCATGGTACCAATGGACTACTCTTTTGAGTAGATCTTATTATTTGTGTTCTTCCCATGTTTCGGGGACGATACATGTTAAGGGGGTGGAATGTAGTATACCTAGGGGGGATAATATGGGGTACAAAGGGAGGTACCCAAGGGAATAATGTAATAATGGGATGGGCCATAGTAATAAATAAGGTGGTTAACCCGTATCATGTAAGGGACCACAAGTAGTTAGTAATAATGTAATGGTCCTATGGTATTAGATAGATGGTATTGAGGGAACCATGGTATTGACCCATGGTATTGTATGTATGAGGCCTATGTAGAGGCTAGAGACTCCCCATTGAGAAATGTCAAGGAATTATTGTATGCACAGGCATATGGCTTATGGAGTGTTCTCCTTCCTTAAGAAGTGAATGTATGGTGTTGCTCTACCTTAAGGGTTTGATCAATAAAGAAGCAATTCTATCTATTTCTATCTTGTTATTTCTAGGTATGTTTGTATCATTTAATATATTTGCAGGTCAGATCTATAACAAATGTAGTTGTGGAAATCAAGTTCTAGCAATGGTAGCCTCCTCCCTTGCATATCTTCGAAAATAATTTATTAGTAATTCAAATATTAGTCCATGAATTTCATGTGTAGAAGGCTCATTATTTGATCTCTCTCTCTCTCTCATTATGCACCATCTGAGGATGGTTTTCACCTAAAATACACCTAGCTTATGCCCTTAACTATTTTCATACATCAGATTTATTATTTTTCTTTTTTTTTTTGTGGTTTCATACATCAAATTTATTATTTGATCTCTCTCTCTCACACACACATTATGCACCATCCTAGGATGGTTTTCACCTAACATACACCCAGATTATGCCCCTAACTATTTTCATACATTAGATTTATTATTTTTCTTTTTTTTTGTGGTTTCATACATCAGATTTCTCTCTCTCTCTCTCTCTCTCTCTCTCTCTCTCTCTCTCTCTAACTATTTTCATACATCAGATTTATTATTTTTCTTTTTTTTTTGTGGAATAGAATGGGTTGTGAGAATCATTCCTCTCTTTCTCTCTCTCTCTAACACATGATGCACCATCCTAGGATGGTTTTCACCTGACATACACCCAGCTTATGCCCCTAACTATTTTCATACATTAGATTTATTATTTTTCTTTTTTTTGTCATTTCATACATCAGATTTCTCTCTCTTTCTCTCTCTCTCTCTCTAACTATTTTCATACATCAGATTTATTATTTTTCTTTTTTTGTGGAATAGAATGGGTTGTGAGAATCATTCATCTGACATGGATATCTCCCTTATATACAATCTCCAAGTCGTTCTCTCTCTCTCTCTCTCTAACTATTTTCATACATCAGATTTATTATTTTTCTTTTTTTTGTGGAATAGAATGGGTTGTGAGAATCATTCATCTGATAGGGATATCTCCCTTATATACAATCTCCAAGTCATTCTCTCTCTCTCTCTCTCTCTCTCTCTCTCTCTATAACTATTTTCATACATCAGATTTATTATGTTTCCTTTTTTGTGGAATAGAATGGGTTGTGAGAATCATTCCTCTCTCTCTCTCTCTCTCTCTCTCTAAGACATGATGCACCATCCTAGGATGGTTTTCCCCTAACATACACCCAGCTTATGCCCCTAACTATTTTCATACATCAAATTTATTATTTTTCTTTTTTGTGGTTTCATACATCAGACCTCTCTCTCTCTCTCTTTCTCTCTCTCTCTCTCTCTCTCTCTCTCTCTCTCTCTCTCTATTTTCATACATCAGATTTATTATTTTTCTTCTTTTTTTTGTGGAATAGAATGGGTTGTGAGAGTCATTCCTCTCTCTCTCTCTCTAAAACATGATGCACCATCCTAGGATGGTTTTCACCTAATATACACCCAGCTTATGCCCCTAACTATTTTCATACATCAGATTTATTATTTTTCTTTTTTTTGTGGTTTCATACATCAGAATTCTCTCTCTCTTTCTCTCTCTCTCTCTTTCTCTCTAACTATTTTCATACACCAGATTTATTATTTTTCTTTTTTTGTGGAATAGAATGGGTTGTGAGAATCATTCATCTGACAGGGATATCTCCCTTATGTACAATCTCCAAGTCATTATCTCTCTCTCTCTCTCTCTCTCTCTCTCTCTCTCTCTCTCTCTCTCTAACTATTTTCATACATCAGATTTATTATTTTTCTTTTTTTTGGTGGAATAGAATGGGTTGTGAGAATCATTCCTCTCTCTCTCTCTCTCTCTCTCTCTCTCTAACACATGATGCACCATCCTAGGATGGTTTTCACCTAACATACACCCAACTTATGCCCCTAACTATTTTAATACATCATATTTATTATTTTTCTTTTTTTTTGTGGTTTCATACATCAGATTTCTCTCTCTCTCTCTCTCTCTCTCTCTCTCTCTCTCTCTCTCTCTCTCTCTAACTATTTTCATACATCAGATTTATTATTTTTCCTTTTTTTTGTGGAATAGAATGGGTTGTGAGAATCATTCATCTGACAGGGATATCTCCCTTATGTACAATCTCCAAGTCATTATTTGGACATCAATCATTGATTTTTCTCCAGAAGGCATTCGTTGATAGTGGTGTATGATATAGTTGAAGCTTGTTTCCATTTTCCATTAGGGAAATTTTCTCTTCATCAATCGTACAGAGTTTAATGGTTCCATTACCATAGATAATGTCAATATCATAAGGTCTAAGCCATCGAATGCAAAACTTTCCTCTCAAAATATTTGAACTTGGAATCAAATAACAAGGCTGAAAATATAGCTTTGAACTTCTTCTTCTTCTTGATGAAATTGTCATTCCACCAAGCTCTCTCATGTTGTATCACTGGTTTTTGGTACAAATAAGCCTAATGAAATTCATTTAGGTCATCAATCATGAGGATTCTATGGTTTTGAGCTTTGGAATGGTCCATTCCAAGTTTTATTTCCATTCTAAGTGTCTAGATATATGTTTCTATTGGAAAAAGTACTCTCTTCTTCTACACTAGTTTATATGGAGTATAGTCAGTAGTAGTCCTCCATGTCATTTGGTAGGTCCACAAAGCTTTAGCGAGTTAGTCAGTCCAATCCTTGAGGTTGGCAGCCTTGGTGATAATGGCCTCAAGATTTTATTTATCCCTTCCACCTTTCCACTGGACTATGGATGGTATGATTTCATGAATTCGTGCTTGATATTATCTGTATCCATTATATCTTCAATGAGAATTTAAGTGAATTGAGCTCGTTCGCTAATAACTATTTCTCGAGATATCCCAAACCTAGTGAAGGTATCTTCATGAAGAAATTATATCAATGTTAGCTTAGTTGCAAGCGGGAATGCCTTGGTTTACATCAATTTTGTAATATTATATGTACCCACTAGGATGTAAGAGTTACAAGGAGGAGGATTAATTGGTCCAACAAAATCAAGGGCCAAATGTTGAAGGGCTCTAGTACCAACTATGGTTGTTACGAAATCTCGTCTAATTACACTGGTCTTCCCATATGTTGACAATTATCTCATATTTCACATATTTGTTGGCGTATTTGAAGATAATGGACTAGTAATACCCCTGATGAAGTACTGTGTACGCAATCCTCTTATTTGAAAAGTGACCCCTACAAGGAACATAATGGAAAGCCTTCAATATCTTGTAGATCTCATCTTCTCATACACATCTCTAAATGATAATATCTGGACCTATGTAGAAGAGGAAACTATCGATCCATGAGAAACTCCAACTTTTCCTAATGTTATTTTGTCACTATTTTTGGAGACAAGTGATGTGGAATTTTACATGCAGCTAATTTATTAGAAATATATAAAAACCAAAGAGAATTACTAGATACTATAAAATATGTTCATCAAGGAAAGAATCTTCTACAAGCAGTGTGTTCTCATTTGATCTCAGTCTTGAAAGAAAATTATCCATTACAGTATCCTCCCCTAGTTTGTTTAGGATGGTTTTGTCATTTTCTTGTAATAATAATAACCACCTAGTTACCTTGTCATTTGTGATTGGTTTATTCATTAAGTACTTTATGGAAATATGGTCACTATGTAAAATTATTAGATAACCTATTATATAATGCTGAAATTTCTTAATTACATGTATTACCACAAGAAACTCTTTCTTTATGACCATATAATTCAGTTCTACAGATGATATATTTTCATCAATAAAGTAAATTGTGAATGGAACATTTTCTTCTTGTTGTCCTAGGACAACTCCAATGGTAGTCTCTAATGCATCCATAGATATGTGAAACAAGAGGGACCAATTGGGCCCTCTCATAATAGGAGCTTTGGACAATCTATAATTTAGCTCTTCGAAGGAACATTGGCAGTTCTATGCCCACATAAATTCAACATTTTTATTAAGTAAAAAAAACAAAGGGTGAGCTATTTGTGAAAAAATCTTCAATGAAATGACAATAATAACTATCATGTCCTAGGAAACTTTGTACCTCTTTATGTGTTCACGGAATAGGAAAGTTTAGTATTACCTTTATCTTTTTTGGAACAACTTGAATGTTTTTTAATGAGATGTGATGCCATAATACTAGACCTTTATTTAACATTATGGAACATTTTCCATTACTAAGGGATACATGTCTCTCCTTACATCTTATTAGAACTTTTTCTAGATTGGCTTGTTGGAAAGTTACTAGAGCATTACAAATCCAAAATGGTAGAATATAATAGTAAAATTGTTTCCTAAGTACAAGTGAATGTATTTTTGTCTTGGCCTTTTGCAATGATATGAATTTGGTTGTATTTGTTGAATCCATTGAGGACAAGAAAATATGTCTTCCCTACTAACATATCTAGGACTTAGCCATTATGGGAATGGGAAATATTATTTGTGTGTAGCTTTATTAAGTTCCCTGTAATCAACACAGATTCTCCATTTTCCATTCTTCTTTGGTACATTGACAAGAAGCGGTATCCATTAGTTGTCATAAATGGGTAACATGCAGTTGGATGATAATAATTTCTAAAACTTCTCTTTAACTATGGGGTTGATGAATGGATTTGGATCATTCCTTGATATAGATATGGTTAATTCACATGTCACGATGGATTCCCTTCATGTTTATTTATTCCTAAGAAAAAACATCGCTATTTTTTCATAGGACTTGGATTAATAATTCATTTTGTTGTTTAGTTATCCCTTGATTGATTTTCAAGGTATTTCCAGGGCTAGTCTCTAGAGTTTCTAAAGTTGGTCCCATCTCTTTTATGGAAGAGGGTTCATGTTCTACTAGTAGTTCATCGATTGTGACAAAAGAAACCTAGACTTTGGGGTTCATGATGTGAGTGAGATTGTGTGGGTCAGGTAAAGAGGAGGAAGAAGATATGAAGTTACCAATTTCTTCATCCTTAGTTTTATCTATCATGGTTAAATATTGTTCTGTAATGAGAACTTGGTGGGAAACTTCCTCCTCGTCACTTTCATATCCTTCGGTCTAAAATGGTGTTTTAAGATCCATATTGGGCTTAGCATGAGGACATAGGGTAAGTTGTTTTGTTTAGGTCTCATGGGAAATGGTCATGTTAACAAACCTGCAACCAATGTAAGTATTTGTAGTATCTAGCCATGGTCTTCCTAAGATTAGAGGATAGCCTCCCAAAAAGGACTTTGGTTATAGAACCATAAAGTCAGCGATATATTCCCATGAATATACAAATATCACTACATCTTCCAAGATTCCTTTTGGTTTTTTAGTTTATCTATCAACAAGTTGTAGCATTGTGGAGGTTTTCCTAAGACCAAAAAGTGATATGGGTTCCATAGTTTTATGAGATATAACACTTATGGTGGCCCAAAAGTCAATCAATATGTTTGTGATAAGGGTATGATTAACCTACAAATTAACTACTGAGCTCCCAAGATCTAAGTATTTGGCTGCGAGAACTCCCCCAATCATAAGGTATGATATCTTTCCCATAACACCAACAATCTAAGGATCCTTTCCCTTTCTACTTAGTTTCCTTAGACACACTCACTACTTTCAAGTAAATATGGACATCATTGATTGCTTTGAATAGTGGTATGTAAATGTACATTCTATTAATCTCACTTAGAAAAACATATTCAAGCTAGGTATTTGGTTTATTTGGATCCAACCTTTCTAGATAAGGAGGAATATGGTTCCTGGTGGACTTAGTTTATTCTTGAGATATCTAGACATTGAACTAGTTTTGGTTCTTCATTCAAAATTTCCTAATTGGGATCTTCAATTTGTATAAGAGGGTGCACTTTGGTTAAGGTATCCCATGTTCTTAAGTGAATATCATGGAAATATAAGGAAGAGATAGAGTAAGTTGGATGAGTTGGGCAAGTCGCAAACCCAACAAATTAGGCTAGTTGGGTTGGGGCTTAGGAATGAGAGGTGTAGGAAGTTATGGTCAAGGATAGGTTGTAGAGTTCCATAACTATTTTTTTTAACACCCTTTTTCCTCCATTTTCCTCTTTCATCACCGCTATCAACTCAATAAAAGAAGTAAAACCATAGATTTTGATAAGGTAAAAACTCTCATATGTCTTATTTTTCATATCCATTAATGTGCCTTATTATTATGTTAAAGATTGCATTAGCTGCAAAATTAACATGATTCTATAGCTATTTTACAAATCTGCAACTATATCCATGGTTTGTGGGGTTTTATGCACCAACAAAACAAGGAAATGCATGGGCGGTTGAGGATCGATCCCCTCATGGATCTCCTCCTATTCGCTCGAGCCAATTCTCTGAAGGAATCACACAGTGGTGCGGTCAAAGGCACGAGTCAAACACGTAGCAACAGAAGTCTGAATGCATCACGTTTCTCTGATTTTCTTTCCAAATAGCAAATCGTCGAAATAATGATTTTATTCTTTAAGTTTTAAATTTTAATAAGGATTGATTAAAATACCTGTAGGCATAAAAGTCTCAAACTTTTGAGCACACATTTTATATATAAATATGTATCCTCTATAAAGGATAATAAGGAAGTATTAGTTAATCTTTGAAGAAAATATGTGAAACAAACCTTTTGTTCTCATATTGAATTAAAGTTACATTTATGTTATTCGATGCATATTTGAGCGTGATTTACACCTACTGTATGTAGAGGGCCCCTGCAAGCCGTCAAGGTTAAGTTTATTTCATTTTATCGCATTGTCATTTCTTTCTAGCTTAGTTTCCTTAATTCACTATTTTATCATTTCGTTATAACTCAGTTAAAACTCGTTATTTCATTTGCATTTGAATTTCTTTGCAATCATTTAATGGTTTAGTTTCTTCAAAAAAAAATTGCTCAATTACAATCAGTGTTAAAAGATTGTTTTCATTCTTTTAGAATAAGAACTTGTATATACTTTGTAGTCAGCGTTAAAAGATTACCTTCATGATTTTTAGAATCAGAATTTGTATATACTTTGCAGATATCTTTTAAAGGATCGTTTTCTTTCTCTTAGAATCATTTGAATCTCAATACCCTGTTTTATTGCAGCAAGGTGTTTAGGATAGGTTCATAATTTAATGATTAACATAAGATTTTTTAGAAAATACTGACTCATAGATCTCTTTTGTTCTAACATAATTTATTGAAAACTAGTCATAGGAACGATTCTCAATATAGATATGACATGGTAGATTAGTCTAACAATCGCTTCACTTCCACTCATTAATCTGTAGAAATATAACTCTAATCTAATGTTTACAAATAGGGACCTAGATAACAATGAAAATCCCCAAAACAAATATAACCATCATCTTACAAATTAAAAGATAGGCTTCTAGCATATATAGTGCACTTTCACTTCATAATTTTACCAACTCCAGTCGATAATTTCTGCTTGCAATTTAAGAACATTAAATTGACCAAACATTTTGGCATCTTTGTCGGGGAAGTATAAATAGAAGTCTTAAAAAAAAAAAAAAAACCATGATATGCATAGGGAAAGAGACTCTATAGGTAGGTTTATAGGTCGAGGAAGAAGTCTAATTCCCACATCATCACTCACTCCACTACGACCACGTAGTGCCACACCACCCACACAAACTTGAATTCCATCCATAGCAGGCTAATATAGACTTCCTGAAGTCTTGAGATCTGAAATCCAACCTAAAGATTCACCAACTTCATCAATAGAAGTTGTAATCGAAGTAGATCCTACATCCCCAAAAACAGGAATAATTTTCCTATCTTCAACTGGAGAACAACTTCTAAATCAAGAGTTGGAAGTTCCTATTGAAGAAGAGGAAGAAGAACCCTACTTCAAACCATTAATAGAGGAATGAGAAGAACTAGAAGAAAAGGTAGATAATCCTATTGTAGAACTGGATATTTATTCTGAGGAATCTGTCATGGCTGAAGAGGGAGAAGGATAAGTACACAATGTCAATGGTGAACAACATGGGATTGGAGGAGGAGGAGGAGGAAATAGAGGAAGTGAAAGAGGTGGTGGTAGAGGTAGAGGAAGAGGAGATCCAAAACCTTTTGGATTCCCTATCCTTGATGAGGATATAAAATTAACAATGAAAAACATCTCACCTTCTATCCTCCCTAATTTTCATGGAATAAGAAGTGAATACCCAAAGAAATTTCTCTTTGAATTTGAAGTATTATGTAGATCATATGATTATCTGCATGATGCTCAAAAACTAAAATTGTTCCTTTCCACCTTAAAGGATTCAACATTAAAATGGTTTATGAGTTTAGGAACGAATTCTATAATAACATGGGGACAAACGAAAGAAGCATTCTTGGAGAAATACAAGGATTATTGTATGCCTCATAGCATTAAAGATGTAGTCATTAAAATGGTACAAAAAGAAGATGAAAATCTTGAAGATTTTGTTGAAAGATTTGTTTATAATATCAAAAGGGAAAAAATGAATAATCTTGATGAGGAAACTTTGAAAGCTCTCTTACTAAAATCCATTAAAGTTGATTGGATTTATCTTCTCAATCTAATGGGAAAATGTGATATTTCTTAGTTACCATTTTCAGATATTTGTGATCTATGTGTACATATTTCAAGAGGTAAAGCAAGAACAGGGAAATGTCGTCCAAGGGATCCTCTTTTATCAAGAGTAAATAAATCTGCAGTCGGGACAGTAAGTAGGGTAGAATTAGGTAGTTTGCTTGATAATTTTAAGACATATATTTTAGGGAGTATCGGTGAGAAAATTAATACCCTTAAAATACAGAACAAGCAGAAAGCTGCAAACACTGCATTATCCATCTTTTTCCATAGGTTTAGAAAGAAACATGCTCTGAGAGAATGTCCTTTAGATTTAAAAAGCATAGAAACATGTGTGGAAAATCATGATACAAAATAATGTCCCTCTATACCAGGTCTTAAGGTTGTGTTTAGTGAAGAAGGAATACCAAATCAAGTAGATCCTATTTATTTTATTTCCAAAATACCATGGCAAAATCCTCAAACAAATCAAACTCAAGGCTTTAATCCTCAACAATTTGCACAATCTTCACACAATAATTGGAATCCACCTATGCCATGGTAGCCTTGAGCTCAACCACAATCTTGGAATCAAGGATGGAAAAATCCTTATGGAAGATATTCTCAATATCAAAAATATCTGCCACCTTATCCAAATTTCCAACACAACACTTCCCTCAACCCAACCAGTTACCTCAAAATCAAGCTCAAAATGAAAATCCATAGCTTTCTTTTCCGTTTCCATAAAGACCAAATCAATTACCCGTTCAACCACTCCCAAATCCAAACAATAAAAATTCACAACCTGTTTACGACTTAGAAGGACAGAATCCTCAAACTTATATGATAACTCGATTAGATATGAATAATGTTCAATTAAGGTCTGGTAGAGTATTAGAAAGGAAGAAAGCATCTGTTGTTATTCAGGAAACGGAAAAGAATTCCCAAAAAAAATACTAATGGCTCTGAAGGAGAGATTTCCCTTCCTCAGAAAGAAAATAATGAAACAGTAAAAAATCTTATACATTCCAATAATACTCCTATTATAGAACAGCCTTCTATATCTGTCTCAAGACCACCTTTTCCTAAAAGGTTGAAAATCGATAAAAGAGTAGAAAAAAAATCATATTGTCTTATTATGATATGTTAGATGAATTGAAAAATGTGTGTATAAAATTCCTTTATTACAAGCAATAAAAGAAATATTGATTTTTGCAAAAACAATTAAGGAATTGAGTACCCAAGTATCAGGAAGAAAAAGAAAAGAAATAAAAATAATTCAACTAGTCAGGAGAATTGCAGATATCATGATGGGGAAGACAATAATTCAAAAATATTTAGATCCAAGAAGCCCCATTTCGAAAACACACATCAATGGAACTGAAATACCAAATGCATTGATTGATCTAGGAGCAGTCATAAACATAATGAGCAAACAAACTATATATAAATTGAAGCTTTCTAATCTTCAATACACACCAACATTGTTACAATTAGTAGATAGGTTTGTAATTAAACCTGATGATGTGTTAGAGGATATATATGTATCCTTAGATTCTTAGGAATATCCTATTGATTTCATGATTTTAACACCCAAAAATAATTTAGGAGGACATCCATTAATTTTAGGAAGGCCATGGTTAGCTACAGTTGATGCTTTTATCAGTTGTAGATTAGGAGACATGTTTATCTCAGATGGAAGCTCAACAAAAAAATTTACATTTTACCCACCTGCAAAAACAATGATAGAAGTAGAAAATGAAGAATGGATAGATGTTGATAATGATATACAACCGGTTTTCATTATTTCACAAATAAATGAAGAGGATCAAATTTTAAATTCAATAGAAAATAATGAACCCTCTTTATATTGTGACAATAGTCGGGATTTTTTAAGAACAATGTAATAATGAATATATATCATCTAGACAAATGTCTTTACATTCTATGGGAAAAATTGGAAACTCTTCAATAGAATTTTTTCCAGAGAAAATTTTGAGCATCAACGAAAACCTGGAAGAATTACAAAAAAAGAAACTGGTAGAAATATTGCAAAAACACTCTTCTGCATATGCATGGGATTACACTAATATGAAGGGAATTAATCCTAAAACTTGCATGCATCATATTTATATCAAAGAAAATGCTAGACCAATTCGACAACCACAAAGAATAATGAGTCCAAACTTAAAGGAAATTGTTAAAGAGGAATTGCATAAACTATTAAATGTAAATTTCATTTATCCAATATCATACAATCAATGGGTTTCACCCCTGGTAATCGTTCCTAAAAAAAATGGAAAATGGAGAGTATGCATTGATTACAGAGAATTGAATAAATCTACTTTGAAATATCATTTTCCACTTCCTTTCATAGATCAAGTTTTAGATACATTAGCAGGAAAAAAATATTTCTCATTCTTGGATGGCTTTAGTGGGTATAATCAAATTTAGGTAGCACCTGAAGATCAAGGCAAAACCACATTCACTTGTCATGGGGGACTTATGCTTACCAAGTACTTCCTTTTGGATTATGAAATGCCCCAACAACATTCCAAAGAGCAGTACTAGGAATTTTCTTTGATCTTATACATGATTGTGTGGAAGTGTATATGGATGATTTTACAATTTATGGAAATTCTTTTGAAGAGGCACTTGAAATTTTAGAAAAAATTCTCACAAGATGCAAAGAAGCAAATCTTTCATTAAGTCATGAGAAATGTTTTATGATGTTTAATGAGGGAATTGTTTTAGGTCACCATATTTCAGGAAATGGAATTAAGGTAGACTCATCTAAGGTAGAAACTATTTCCAAATTATCAGTCCCAAGTTGTCAACAAGATGTTAGGAGTTTTCTTGATTTTACTGGATATTATAGAGAATTCATAGAAAACTTCACAAAGATTGCATCTCCACTCTTTAAATTACTTACCAAAGACTGTGAATTCAGTTGGAACTCTAATTGTCAAAAGGCCTTTGAAACTTTGAAAAAGAAGATCTCTAAAGCACCTATCTTAAAAGGACCTAATTGGAAATTGCCTTTTCATATATCAATTGATGCTTCAGACACAACTCTAGG
>APFE031369490.1:0-28387 GCA_000404065.3 Pinus taeda | reverse complement strand
TAATAATATAATAAATATGCATAAACATGAAAACCAACGATTGTTGGCATGTTTATAGATAAATCTAAAGGTGAAAATTAAGAATTCTTGGCATCTTAAATGTTCTTTGTATCCAATTTTCTAGAATTCCATTTTTCTTGCATCTATTTCTTTTTTAAAAATAAAATGGCTACAGAATTATTGATTTTTTTAACTCTGACAAATTTCTGCAGCCGATTTGGTAGAAACTTCTGATGATACAATTGAAGGAATGATTGACTCCCTCCACTGCAAAGCATCTGAAGACAAAATAAAAATGGAAACCAAAGGTTAGCAAGCAAACAATTCAAAGGTATGAAACTTTTTAATTTAGTAATAAGGATCAAAACATTACATATATGAATTATATAGACATGGTACTACCAAAAATAAGAATCATTATTCCTAAGAGTTGATAGTATCATGTCAAATTGAGTATAATCCGCCATTCACTCCTTGTCATCATAACTCATATCCCGACTCACATCCTGATCCATTGATCCAATCGCTCAAATCATAAACATAAATGCTCTTAACAGTTATATTCTTCCACATTTCCTTATACCCTCACTACCTACCCTCTCATTATTCCATCACTCACACCCTTGGCCTTTCTGCTCTAAAAACCCTATCAAGTCTTCCTACCCTGTCAAACAAAACAATTTTTGAAACGATGCTTCTCAGCCATGGGAGATATAGTCATAATAGAGCTAACAAGGAAGAAATTTTTGGAGGGGTATCCACAGAAAAAAGAATTGTTGCAGAGGGTGCAATTGCTAGAATTTATAGATAAATTTGATGGCTTCCATAAAGAAGTGACCAAATCCTTCGCCGGGGCTTTTGATGGTGTCGAAGTGGAGATAGGAGACATCAAATTCACAGTGAAAAAGTTTTTTATAGTTGAAGCAACTGGACTGTCATGGATTGGAGAAAAATGGTTCAAAAATAGAGGTATTGAAAGAGAAGACTGGAAATTTTTCCTGAAGAAACCAAGCATCGACATCACCATTTTCAAAAAGGGCATCCCAAGCATGGCATTGAAAAGTAAGTGGAGGAATTTACTTTTAATAATCCAAAAATTTGTTACCTGCGAAGGAAGATTTGTATGTATGTTTTTCTATCATATTCGGCTACTAATAAATTTTCTTGAAGAAAATGAGATAAACCTTCCATGTTTTTTGCTGAATAGTCTAAAAAATATGTTAGGGAATGTTCAAAGGAGAATTCATTCCATAGATAATAAAATGTATCACCATGGTCTAGTCAAAATACTTTTTGAATTTCATCTCCAAAACATAGGTGATAATTGGGAAGGCTTTTTAGTAAGGAATCACTTTCAAGAGGATACTCATGAGCAACTAAATAGAAGCAAAAAAAAAGGGGGAAGGAAAAGAAATTTTGATAGAACACTGAAACAAGAACCAAATCAGTCACATGAACTTTCAAAGGATGGCATCCCTCTTGCAGAAATTTTAAAGAAAATAAACAAAAGAGATGTTAGAAGAAAGAAAGTCAGTAAAGAGACAGATATTTCACCTCAAACAGAGAAGCCTAAAACAGAAAGGAAGGAAACTCAAAAGACCCCTATCACGGGTCTAATAAGGAGTACCAGACTCAACTCAGCAAAATAACTACTCTAAAAAAGCATAGAGAATATCAATGAAGAATAGAAGAAAACTCAGAGGTAGAAGAAGATTCAGGAATTTCTCTGAGAACATCTCCAAGAGTTTCATCACCCAGGGTTTCAGCACCAACTTTCACCTCGCCTCCTCAAAGTCTAGGTCGAAGAATGTCATAAATTGATCCTTTGCAACAAGAGATTTATGATTATATCGAATCCCTGGAGAAAAGGGATGCAGCAAGAACATCAATTCCACTTCAAGAGGAAGAAGAAGTCTAGTTTAATGAACCACAAGAACCTCTAGTAATCAATGTATTAAAACATGAAATCTTTGAACTGCGGACATTAAACAGGTACATTAAAAATGAAAATCAAGCCTTCAAAGTACAAAATTAAATCCAAATAGATAAAAGTGACAACCTCCTTTTACATCTAAGTCTGTGGTTTAAAAATAACAAGAAACTGAAGAAGAAAAATAGAGCTTTACAGAGACATGTTATAAACTTGAAATACAAGCTCCTCATGAGAAAACCGAGGATGGCAGTGACTGGTAAGAAAGTAAAAAGGATGAAGTTAGATGTACTAGCAAAAGTGTCCAAGCAAATGTAGTAGTTAAACAATGATATCAATTTTGTTTTTTGTATGTGGACATACAAAATCTTTAGTGTGGGGGAATGTAGAGTTCCATAGTTGTCTTGTTTTGACACCCTTTTTCCTCCATTTTCCTCTTTCATCATCGTTATCAACTCAATAAAAGTAGTAAAACCATAGATTTTGATAAGGTAAAAACTCTCATATGTCTTATTTTTCATATTCGTCAATGTATCTTATTATTATCTTAAAGATTGCATTAGCTACAGAATTAACATGATTCTACAACTATTTTACAAATCTGCAGCTAATATATCCATGGTTTGTGGGGTTTTGATGCGCCAACGAAGCAAGGAAGCACATGGGCAGTTGAGGATCAACCCCTCATGGATCTCCTCCTATTCGCTTGAGCCAATTCTTTGAAGGAATCACACAGTGGCACGGTCAAAGGCATGAGTCAAACACATAGAAGTAGAAGTCTGAATGCATCACGTTTCTCTAATTTGCTTTCCACTTAGAAAATCGTCAAGATAATGCTTTTGTTATTTAAGTTTCAAATTTTAATAAGGATTGATTAAAAGCCCTGTAGGCATATAAGTCTCAAGCTGTTGAGCATGAATTCTATATATAAATATGTATCCTTTGTAAACGATAACAAGGAAGTAATAGTTAATCTTTGAAGAAATTCTGTGAAACAGACCTTTTATTCTCATATTGAATTAAAGTTACATTTTGTTATTCGATGCATATTTAAGCATGCTTTACATCTACTATATGCGGAGGGCCCCTGCAGACGGTCAAGGTTAAGTTTATTTCATTTTATCGGTTTCAGTTATCACATTGTCATTTTGTTCTAGCCTAGTTTCCTTACTTCACTATTTTATCATTTCATTATAACTCAGGTAAATCCCATTATTTCATTTGCATTTGAATTTCTTTGCAGTCGTTTAATGGTTTAGTTTATTCAATGTTTTTCGCTTAATTATAGTCATTATTAGTTATTGTTTTCATGACTTTAGAATAAGAACTTGTATATACTCTATAGTTAGCGTTAAAATATTGCCTTCATGCTTCTTAGAATTAGAATTTGTATATACTTTGCGGATAGCTTTTAAAGGATCATTTTCTTGCTCTTAGAATCATTTGAATCTCAATACTTTGTTTTATTGCAGCAAGGTGTTTAGGATAGGTTCATAATTGTATAATAGTTAACGTAAGATTTTTATAAAAGACTAACTCATAGATCTCTTTTTTTCTAACATAATTTATTGAAAACTAGTCATAGGAACGATACTGAATATAGATATCACTTGGTAGATTAGTCTAACAATCACTTCACTTCCACTCATTAATTTGTAGAAATATAACTCTAATCTAATGCTTACAAATAGGAATCTAGATAACAACGAAAATCCCAAAAATAAATATAACCATCATCTTACAAATTAAAAGAAAGGCTTTTAGCATATATAGTGCACTTTCACTTCATAAGTTTACCTACTTCAGTCAATAATTTGTGCTCACAATTTAAGAACATTAAATTGACCAAACAGGGGTCAATGTATAAGGATGCACTTGTGGAGAAGGAAGAAGTGCATGGGTGGTTGTATTACAACATGTTGAGGGCCTCCAAAACTGGGATTCCTCCACCCTTGTTTCCAAAGGTGATAAGGGGATGGAGGAGTAATCCATGGTTGAGCAGGAAAGCACCATGTAGAAGAAAAATACTTCATAAAAGAATTATTCCAATATGAATTAAAATATTGAGATTAGTCTTCGACCATGCCTCAAGGTCTTTGCTTCATGGTAGACAACTTTCAATCCTAGTAGGGATGGACACTTGCTAGTAGTATGGTCCTCACTGCATAGCATGCATGTCTCAATTCAGTCCAACAAACACTCCTTCAATGGTGCTTCCTTTTTCACTTTGGGAAAAGAATTTCCCAAGCCAACTCTATTTTCACCATATTTTTATTCATATAAAATGTATCTAATTGGGATCTTAATGAGATAAGTAGATTAGTTTTAAAATATTCCAGAAAATTCCCAAATTTCACTCTTGTAACTCCGTTTCTAGCAATCCTTCAACTCTTGTAAATACATCTCTGAATCCTCTATCGTAATTTGAAATTCCTCTAGAATATATTTGACATAGCTCAATGATGACATCATAGTATTTGACATAGCTCATATATTTGACTTACATCTTCATTTTATATCATATTGAAGACTTCATCCCTCCTTTCTTTGTCTTTGCAATAATCTTCATACTTCTCTAGGAATTTTTGTTTCTTCTAACTCCAAGCATAGTTACTACCTTTGCCAAGGCTCATGAACCAACAAAATGCAACATTATTGAGTGTGTCAGGGAAAATTTTGAGCTTCTAAGCATTTTCCACATAATCATAACTCTTTTAGAGTACATCATATTCAAAAGAGGATTTGTTGGGGTCTTCCTTGGATAGACCATGAAAGTTTGACAAAAATGAGTGAGGAATATTCTTCATTTTAGTTTCCTCATATGATTTTCAAATAGGAATATGAAGGTGGTTGCCTCTTCCTTACCTTCTATTGAAGACCTCAGATTTTTGCTACTCCAATATGGGGGATAACCACCCAGTCCGAACCTTAAGACAACTCATTTTCTGTTTAAAGTGGTGGCTCCAACTAGGGATAATGGGACCAGTTTCTCAGTGTGGGTTTTAAGATGAGAGTGGGTGGTTCATGGGCATTTGCAACAAAATAATGATAATCTAAATGACCTATTCTATCATGAAAATCTCTAACTAACTTATTCTAATATAAACCCAAGTATTTATGTATGGTATATGATCTAAAAGATATATGTGTAACATGTGTAATAAAGATTAATCACGCATAAAACAGAGAATAACGTAAAAGATATTCTTGACCAAAATAGTTAGTCAAAGAAATTATAATATATCCAATATATAATTATATATATATATAATATATATATATATAAATTAACGATTTTAGCGAGGCATCATACAATAGTACAATTAACACTTAACAGAAAGAATTAATCTCACGTACAATTCATGAAAGTAAAGTGTTGTCACTAATTAAACAAAAAAAACAGAATCAATCATATAAGATAATAGTACCAAATGTGCAAAGTTCTGCTCATTTAACTAATGACATGGATCAACTCCTTTCTTCAAATCAAATTATCTCCCAATAACACAATAGTGCATCAATAAAGGAAAGTAGTCTGATATCTAAAAGAAACGATCATGTTCCATAATTTCACCAAAGCATTCACAAACTTACAAAAGTGCATTCTTTGCAAATTTTTTTGATAAAATTCTGGACCCCTCTCTAAATGCATGAGAAGGGTATGAATACTAAACTAACTAATGTGCAAAAATAGAATATACAAAAAATTGAGGAGGTTTCAAACAACCTTCCTCCTAGCTAGTTAACTAACTCTAAAAATAAATAGTGGCTTGATGAGTAGAGGCTAATATGATGATTTGATGTCTCCCAGCTTTCCCCTCAAATCACATACATCGGTCATTGGTTTGAGTTGAGGAAGTGCCCCAAAATGTGTCCTAAGCTATCCTGCAAAAATCGCATCGGTGAGAGGTGGCAACATCTGCTGAGTCGAATGAAGTGAGCAGTTAAGAGTCATGATCTGGCTGTGCGGCTTCACAAGGTATTACGAATACGACTCCTAGTCAGTTTTGGTGAATTTTGCAATTACTTCCCTTTGAGTCTTTGCCTTTTCCTACCAGATTTATGCAAAGCACCTAAATTGGGCATTTCTTTTATATTGCCTTCCTTTATCAGGTTGGTGACAAACAGAGTGTGGTTCACCACCTTGATTATATTCTTCGATACCCCAGCTACCCTTTCCACTGCTAGCTCAGCGTGCTTGATTCGTGCATCCCAATCTGTGAAAAGAATGTCTTTGTGTTTCTCCTCAATTTCAGGCAGATTGGCTTTCCTTCTGTCTTTTGTTTCCTACCATTCGATGAACTCTGAGATTCTGGTGTTGAGATCAGTAAACTCGGTTCTCTGGTCAATCGCCTTATCTGTTAGCTGGTTACATGTGATCAAGTAAGGAGTAATGTGTGACATTTTTTGGTAGAAGTGCTCTTGTTGTTTCATTAGAAGGGAATTTAGTTCCAAAGCCTCTTTAACGAACTCTTCAGTAGGAACATCCTTATATCTTTCCATGGCTTGCTGTAATTCTTGGAGTTGCATGTTTTTAGTTGATATATCAGCTTTGTGGCTTATTTTCAGGACCTCCATGCTCTGTTGCAATTGGGCAAGATGCTCAGCTGCTTTCCTGTTCACACTTTCTTTCTCTGTATTGAGTTGCTGCTTGAGTTGTGCAATCCTCTCCTCCTTTTCTCTCAACAAACTAGAGACTTCAGTGGCTTTGTCCATGGTGGCTATTGCATATGATCCCGTGAACTATGACAATATAGTCAAGTTCTCAGCTAGGTTGAAAGGAATGTCCCTCCAAAATATGTCCATTGGCTCGTTTCTGGGTGGGAGCTCGGGTGTTTCTACCCTTTTCCTTTTTCTCTGTCTTCTTACTACATCCTTGTGGAGCGGGCTATAGAACAAATCAAGTGGAGGGATTTTGGTCGCTTTCAAGACGATCCCTGATGTGGGCAAAGTAGGGATAATCTCAGCCTATTGGGATGTTGTCACCTACTCATCCATAGGCTTGGACTGCTCATCCATGGATTTGGAATGCTCGTGTAACAACCCAAAATAAACATGTAATTAATTAGATTAATCAAGTAATTTATAATCAACATGCAATTATCAACTAATTAACATCAAAGTTCAAAACTATGAGTAGAGACACTTACCTGTGATTTTAGTTGAAGTCTTCTAATCGCAACAAGGTTTTGGGGACGACTCTCCACCCAACCGTAGGCTCATTTGTGCAAAATCTTGCTACAACTGGCCACCCTCGAGCCCTCAATCAACATACTACTGCCAGGGAATCCTTTGTCTTAAAACACTATTCTCCCAAGAGAATGCATGACAGAATCTTGGAATGATGGAATGCCTCCCATCTTCCTCACCATCTAATAAATAGAGCAAACATTGGAAGGGGAACCACATGCACACACTCCATGTGTCTACATGCAACTTTATTGCTTTCTTGTTTTATTTCTTTTGATAGCTTTACTGATTTTTTACTGTTTTCTTGTTTTATTTCTATTTATATTTATTTAGAGATTTAGTATGGTTATTTATTATTTATTACTATTTTTATTTTTATTATTTTTTTATTCATTGTTTATTATTTATTTTCTTGTATTTTTTAATATTATTTATTATTTATTATTTATGATGAAGGGACATTACAGCTCGTCCATAGACTTGGACTCCGTATTCTCCTGAATATGCAGAGGAGTTTGACACTCTATTATTTCTTCGGTATCTATCGTTTTGGGAGTGTCTTGAAGTTTTTTATTAAACCAATCCCACTCCTGCTCTAAACTATTGCCCTTGACCTCTGAACTGATTTCTTTAGGTGGGGTGCTCATAACCTATTTCTCAGCTGACTTCCTGCTGGACTCTACTATATTATCTGTGTCTTGGGCCTTCCCTATATCTGGTTTTTTCTCAGTATTCACCTGAGACTCTATGCGAGAACTAGGTCCTTCATTGTTAACAGCTACACTTGTTGTAGGCTTATCTTCGATCTTCAACATGTACATTGGGATTACTTCGAGGCTTTCATTTCTGAATTCCCGAAATCTTTCAAATTTTTCAGGACTCAGGTTCACTTTAACCCATTCTAACGCTTGTTCAAAGGACTCGACTAACTATAATAGGTGATGCAGGGTAACCCCGCCAAACCCAGAATCTAAAAATTTGCCATGCATATAAAATTTCATCTCAGCTTTTTCCCAAATCAAAACCTCAATATCTGACAAATTCACAGACTACCACTTGCATCGATACCCAACACTTTATCACCGACTCAATAACCTCCCTTTATATTAGATCGGAACCTACTTCAATGTCATTTGAACCCAAATACCATTTCACACGATCATATCCACACATCGACCATTACAATCACCTTCAGTGGTTGCTCTCTGACTCTGCACAGAAACAGAGTTCTGCAACTTCATCAATTGAATGGGAATGGTCTTCGTTCAATGTAATACCCTGACAAAGAAGCTCCTCATCCAAATTTGTATTCACAAGATGCATCACCCGCTGCTTGTAAGAACAACATTGTTCTACAAGATCTATTATCACTTCCTGCTTTATGCCCTCCTTATTGTGACGATCCAAAGCATTTAGCATCTACATTAACACATCAATAATATCACGAGCATTCTGAATATCCATCAAGCTAAGACCAGGAAGATCAGATGCCAGGGATGCCTCAACTGCTTCATTTTCATAGCCTGGAGATCCATAGGTTTGAGACAGGTAAGTCATTGGTTGTGTCTGCGGAGGTGTGAATATTGATCAATAATTGCAAATTGCTATTTGCAACCACACATTGTCGATTTCCACTTGGATCTGATTGACTGATCTGACTCAACTTGCAATTTTAATATGACACAGGAATTTGGGCATTTACATCATTCCTAATGTGATAACTATCCGAAGACACCTAATCACAATTCTTTTGAATGCCACAATTATAAACCATTACTACAACTCTGAGCCAATGCAAATATGAAACACCTTCTGATCTGATCTAATCGGCGATCCACAGTTCCGATATTATGTTATCAGATTTGATATCACATTAACCATTCTTTATGACACTTTGTGTCCACTGATACGCTACTGATCGGAAATTGCCAAATCTTAATGGTAAACAACCCCTCTTCCTGTATGTGCTCCGATATTACTCCGGATCCAATTTCACTTCAACCAACTTTACAGCTTTTCGCATCCATTTCCTAGTGTCGTACGTTGTGATATGAACCCTCTCCGGTCCAACACGAAGGCTATACACGAACCCGATAAATCAATTGACATAAAATTTAACTCCGTTTAAAGGTTCCAACAGATGATTACACCAAATCATATATTAAATGACTTTTGCAACTCACCAATTCCTACTATGTCAAGTTTGACTTAATAATGAGATTCTTTACAATTTAAAATAAGAACACACACAGGCCTCTATCATTTCATTTTTTTTTACAATAAAAAGACTAATATTCAAGTTCACGCTCATCAGAAAATGATACACACACAGCACAAATTCTATTCATAGAAAATAGCAATACAGGGTCTCTGTCTCAGGTCTCATTCACAAGAATTGACCTCTGTCAGCATACAAACCACAATTGCATTCAATGAATGGAACAGAGTATCGGCTCTTGCCCAATTACACAGAGACTGATCACTATTTTTTTTTACACACACACCTCGCTACTAATTTGAGCTTCCGCTCCACACAAAATCCACCTAACTATCTCTCCTTCTCTCTTAAAAAAACCCTAAGCTCTCGCCTCATCACATTTTTATGATGAGCTTATTTTCTAATAATAGTGAACGGGATCTCCTGTTTTGCCGAAAGATCATAACAACAAATTTCTTATCTTATCACTCTTGATCACATTTGTTTAACAACCTTATCTCTGTTCTAAAATAAGGCAATCTCACACTTATTACAATAACAAACTAATTGAGAAGTTTATTCTTCCTAGTAATCCCGAATTTGGCAAACCAGTCAATGAATTTTACTGTGATTAGCCACAACATGTGGACAATCCTCCACATTGCTGGCTAATTCCGATGCTCCTGCATCAGACTCCCGAAGTTGAAAGTTTCCGTGACCTCCTGGTCATGTGTTTCTTCTGTTGTCCATCCAGTATCCCAAACTTTACTTTGTAACTGGTCATCACTTTCATTATGCCACCGATTTAATTTTTCTGCCACTATCACTTCTGTCCCTCCAGATTCCCAAATCTTAATTTGTTGTTGTCCCTTGTTCTTGCTGATACAAATTCCTGTGGTCAATTTCTCCTCCTTGCTGTCCCTCTTCTCATGTAATTTCATATTCCACAATTTCTCAAATTCCTTCTTACCATTTGTCTTTAACTGAACTCCACTGACATCTGTCTGCTGTACATTCTCCTTTTCCATACAAATTATAAAATTTTTGTCCAAATCTTCGTTGCCTTTGCCATTTACAATATGTTGTTTGTACTCTACAGCCTCTCTTTCATTATCATCAAAGATAATTATTCCCTCTATGTCTTCAGATTTGTCTAATAACTTTTTCAGCGAAATGTCAATTTCTTCATATTCAATAAACATGTCATTTGCATATAACTCCTCCTTCATTTGTTTATCTTTAGCTCCTTTAATCATGACAATTTCCTTGTCAATACCATCATTCTCAAAATTATTAAATAAATGTTCAAAATATCTTTCTGTTTCAGCCATTTCTTCCAGTAATCTCAATTCTTCATCAACATGCATAAGCACATTGTCCAATCGTTGTTCCTCACTGTCAAACCTGAAAACATACACAACATGTCAGTTTCAAAAATGCAAGGCTCTTCTTTTGAGGCCTCAATGATCAGCTCTTCATGCTCTTCTAAACTATTCTGATATCACTAAATTATTGAGAAATTCTTCCTCAACATCTCTGATTTCTTCCTCATCAAAGAAAACTTCTGGGATTGCAACTTCTTGACTATGCTTGGCAACTTCATCATAAGTTTGTAGAATACCTTCCTGTTCTACACAGTTTCTTCCAATACTCAGCTTGTCCAAATAATACAATAATGCCTCTTCCTCTTCTCTGATAAGACTTTGATCTTTCAAAGATTTCCTTGCCTGCCCTTCTTCAGCTAAGTTCTCGGTGTCATCTTTCCTTCTCTTCACTTCATAAATCTGCAATGCATTTGTTTCTTTTCCTGTTTCCATTTCCCATTGGTCTTCTTTCCATGCTAAAATTCCTTCAAATATGATCAAATAAGTTTCCACTAAAAGAAGACATAACCATTTAGCCATACCTTTTAATTTCCTCCACCAATTGAAGTCTTCAAAGTCCTTATGCATCTCCTTTCTTGCTTGTCTTGCCTTTGCTCCTTTCACTTTTCCATACACAAGTTCAAATTCTTTAGGCTGCATACCTGCAATTTTACATTCACAAAAATAATTAATCCCAAAAATATGAGATCCTCTTGTCTGTGCGAATGATGTCAACACATTCTTCTAATTCTGATCTGCATAGATCAGTTCTTCTCTACTGTCATCACTGTCTTCGTCCCCAAGGAGAGATCCTTTCTCTGGTTCACAGATGTATTCTATTTCTTCATTCTCAGTTATTCGAAGTAATAATTTCTCAGCAAACAATTCTTTGACAGGCCATTTAACTCTTCTTCCCACATAAATTCCTTGTTTCCATTTTTCTCTAATTCCTTTCAATACCATCTTCTCCAAATGACTGAGTTCTTCCTTCATCTCAACAAACTCTATGTCCCTTTCTTCTTTACTCATTCCTTTGAGCCCAACTGCTTCAGCGCTCTTTTCCCTATGTCTGTGAATTTCCTTTGTACCCCTGTCATGACCATCAATAGTCAATTCCTTTCCTTCCTCTGGTGAACTTTCCTTGTTCACTAGTGAGCTGCAACTAACTTTTTCCATTTCGCCTGTAACAAGTCTCCTTCATGCCTCACCAAACTTTCCTAAGTTTAGTCTTTTAGCACCTATTGGTTCTTTCCTCGAACCTTTCACTGACTAACAATTCTACCAGCACTCTTCTTGTTGGAATTGTTATCTCCTATCCACAATCACAATTGTGGAGCTGCCTTATCAACTTCTACCCAACCTCAGTTGGAAGTTGTTCTCATCTCCTCTTGAATACTTCTTGCTCACTACCTTCTTCATTCAGTAAATTTGTTTATTGCCGGGTAGTGTCGCGTTTACACCTCTGGGATTTCTTCTTGCTCTATCTTCTTTACATAGCTCATATGCGATGATGCTGGTACATCTCATTCCATCTTTCAGCAAATCCACTGCTTCCACTGACCTGCACAATCAGACCTTCCTGGGCATTCTCTGCTTCTCCATTCTGATCTCAACATCGTTTATAGCCTGATCCTCATATTCATCAACGAACTTCAGGCAATTATACATCTGACAAAATTAAAATTCAGTTTCCAAAGACAACCTTTTCAGAGCGTTAACTTGGCTTTGATACCAAAATGATGCAGGGTAACCCCGCCAAACCCAGAATCTACAAATTTTCCATGCATATAAAATTTCATCTCAGCTTTTGCCCAAATCAAAACTTCAATACCTGAAAAATTCACAGACTACCACTTGCATTGATACCCAACACTTTATCACCGATTCAATAACCTCCCTTTATATTAGATCGGAACCTACTTCAATGTCATTTGAACCCAAATACCATTTCACACGATCATATCCACACATCGACCATTACAATCACCTTCAGTGGTCTCTCTCTGACTCTGCACAGAAACAAAGTTCTGCAACTTCATCAATTGAATGGGAATGGTCTTCGTTCAATGCAATACCCTGACAAAGAAGCTCCTCATCCAAATTTGTATTCACAAGATGCATCACCCGCTGCTTGTAAGAACGACATTATTCTACAAGATCTATTATCACTTCCTGCTTTATGCCCTCCTTACTGTGATGATCCAAAGCATTTAGCATCTACATTAACACATCAATAATATCACGAGCATTCTGAATATCCATCAAGCTAAGACCAGGAAGATCAGATGCCAGGGATGCCTCAACTGCTTCATTTTCATAGCCTGGAGATCCATAGGTTTGAGACAGGTAAGTCATTAGTTGTGTCTGCGGAGGTGTGAATATTGATCAATAATTGCAAATCGCTATTTGTAACCACACATTGTCGATTTCCACCTGGATCTGATTAACTCATCTAACTCAACTTGCAATTTTAATATGACACAGGAATTTGGGCATTTACATTGTTCCTGATGTGATAACTATTCGAAGACACCTAATCACAATTCCTTTGAATGCTGCAATTATAGACCATTACTACAGCTCCGAGCCAATGCAAATATGAAACACCTTCTGATTTGATCTAATCGGCGATCCACAGTTCCGATATTATGTTATCGGATCCGATATCACATTAACCATTCTTTATGACACTTTGCTAGAAGGTCTATTGTGGCTTCTTGGGAAAACATGGGGGCTTTCTTATTGAAAATTATTTGATGCAGGGGAAAAATAACATAATGACATATTTTATAGAAATAGGGTATATAATGGGATTCCCATATTTTCTTATGACTGAGATGGATAGGGTAGGGGTCCTATAAGGTCCATTTCCAACCCATGGTCAGAAATGTAGTGCAAAAACAGATGGCGTCCATAATGTAGGCACTAAAATAGAACGGGGGAAGGTTCTCTGGAGAGGAGGCTCTCTTCTGTCGACATTCGGTAATGATGGTGGCTACGTTATCAGATAGGATGGTGGCCCAATTCATGATGTGGGAATTAATGCATGCATCAATCAGAGGAATCCATTCTATGGAAAATGTAGAATTATTGGGTAACCCATATAGTCTACATAACATAGTAGCTGCATAGTTGTAGGGGTTTTCCAAAGAGGCTATAGCATACATACCCGATTTGTCAAATTTGAATTTGTTGTCCAATACTCTCTAGCCCTAAATCATCTTGAAGGGGTCTGGGTTCTTCTTTGCGAAGATGGCCACGTATGTCTTATCATATATATCCTGAGGATCAGATATATGGTATATTTTCTTCATGTCCTCTGCTCTGAAAGATACCATGAGTACCATTCTCGAATTCCTGAATTGCCTATCTTCAATGGTGAGGTTTTCGACTACCCACCTGATCATATCCGTGTATGGGAGGATTTTAGCCCTCACTCCTATCCTACACAGGAAAGAACAGGCAGCATCCTTGAATTGAAGCCCGAAAAGTCTTGTTGAGTCAGTTGTTGCTCTTGTGATAGTAATCTTGGGACTCTCGTCCTCAAGCCTATTGTATATGACCTCCCAAGATGTTTCTCTTCCATCAGTGTTACAGACTATATCATAGAATATGGGAGCCATCTCTATAAACTCATATTCAGCGATTCTCTGCTTTTTTTGTTTCTGCATCACCTTCCTTAATGACATGTCTTTTGTAGCTTGCCTGAAATGGATAAGATATATCAGTGCAGACAGTATCGGGCAATTAAGATTGAAAGCTTTTATGAAATGACTTTAGATCGTGAGAAAGGTTTAATGAGATACTCAATGTTAACTACCCATAACTTGGAAAATGATTAGCTCTCCTCGGGCCGCTAAATATTTATTAACCTGTCAATTTGTTCGTTTTTGTATTTAAAAAGCAATTATTTCACACGATTACCGCTCTTATTCACACATCGTAATCTTTAAATGGATACAATATAGTGTTGTTCTTTATATAAGGCGAAATGTGATTTCTCTTGTCGTAATATCACATTTTGCAAATCGTTAATGGGCGTTGTAGTGGCATAGCTTAATTACTTGCGAAGTTTGCGAAGTGCAATTTGCAAAATGACAAGGTGCTTATGATCGGGATATCACAGCAGGAGATTTGATTGTGCATCGCAAATTTTTAAAGGTGTTTTATGATAGTCACATGGAAAAGTGTGATTTGCAATTTGCGATTAGGATCTCATCCTTGGGTTGTTTTGCAAGATTTTTCAAGGCAATTTCTTAGAGTTAGGTTTTATTATCCTAAGACTAAAAATTTAAAAAGAGTCCCCATTTATGTCTCTAACATTAGCTATTGTTATTTATAAATGGGGGGGTTGTTTCATAGTACAACACCTTCATGGTTCAACTTCTCTTGAGGCATGTTCTCTTCTTTCGAAACTGTCTTGGGAGAGTTACGAAAAATTAGCTCTTCAGAGTGAAATTGTTCACTTATCAAATCTTCAGGAAACAAAGTGTTTTTTTTTTTTTGTGTAGAGGATGAAACTTGTGAAATTTTGGATTCCTAACTAGAGATTTCAATTTTCTTATTGGCAAGGGAATTTTCAATGGAAGTCAATTAGTTTGATTCAATCTACCCTTTTTCGTCTTGAGACTTATCTACATTATTAGTTTTATAAGGATTTTTGATGGAACCAACAAATCTACCTTGTTGATCTCTAATTCTAGGCATGGAAAATTAGAAAGACATTCTATCTAAAGTAATTTGTTATAAAAAAGAAGTTAAAACTGACTACATCAATCACTGAAAATAAATAAATAAACAAATAAAATTCTTAACTAAGGCAAGCAATAATCAAAATCAATCAACAAAAAATAGGAATGAAATAGTGATTATACTATTGAAAGTCCCTGGAAACAACAACAAAAAATGACGGGCATTTAATTTATTTCCTAATAATTTAGCAAACAACTAAAGAGATGCATTTAATTATCAATCTAAGGTTTGCATGTAGCTTGTGAATTGTCATGCACCATATATGTTAGTGCAAATTGTTATGTGTTATCATAGTTGTAGTATTTTAAATGAATGTTATAAGGAAAGATATTAAGATGCTTTCACAAGTCACTAGGGAAAAATACACCATACTTGCAATCAAAACTACACTTGTAGGAAGGTAAAGAGCAAACTTGCAAGAAATTAAATACTCTTGCAAGAAAGTAAACACACTTGCAATTAAAGGGTGACTTGTTTAACTAATTAGATGATGTTGAATTTTGTAATAGGAATGCACGTGAAATGCAATGGGAACAAATATGTAATAAACCATGATTTATAAGGGATTAAAACCATGTTGTGTTACAAAGAATTACACCACAAAAAATAATTGTGGTTTATGGAATATAAGGTCAAATAGAAATAATTATGAAAATAGAGTAATTAGCTAAATTTGTAAAACTAAGAACTCTAATGTTAAATGCAAAGTTGCAACAACAATCCAAACTATGAGTTACAACTACAATTGCATGCAAATTGCAACAATAGTCAAGTCACGAGTTAGAATAATATGAGTTGTGTCAATGTATAGTATAGAGAGTTACAACACTTTGTAAATAACATAGTTAAATATCAAAGTTGCGAAAACATAGTAAATAGAGGAATTGTTGGAAATAAAATATTGTAAATGATACTACACCTACACAATAAATCTACAGAAAATACCTAGATAAGGAGGTCCCTGGGTCCTTAGGTGAGGCACTAGTTAAAATAACAACAAGGCACTAATCAATCAACACAATATCAACAAGAATTGGAACAATTACAATTACAATTACAATCCTTTGGAATTTGTTAATTCTCCTCTATTATATGTTCGTGAACTCTAACCTATTAACATGGAATTTTACACATGATATCAAATACCTAAATTAATTCAAGTATTTAATGGACAACCATAAGAACCAAAAAAATTAGGAAAGTGCTAACTCGTGGTATCTAGGTCATACTTTCTTTATTGAGGGACCAATTGCCTTTGTCAATTTCTTTATTAGGAGTTTGGTTAGTTGACTAATTCGGTTGATTTGTTGGAAATAGTTGTAAGATTAAGGTGATGTATATTACCAACTACCCTAAATATTCGACACCTTTTCCAACAACCAACTATTTGAGAGTTGCAATAGTGGTTTCACGAGTGAATTACAACAATGGTGCTAAGGTGAGTTTCAATAATGATTATGTGTGAATTTTGAAGTGAGGATTTGTAGCATGAGGGGTAGCACTTTGGAGTTTCAACATTTCTAAGTTGCAACAATCAAAGTTACAGCATTTACACTAGAACAATGAATTGCAATAGTCAATAATATGGAGTTGCAACACTTGTGTTCGAGTAGTGAGTTACAATAGCTATCCATGGTGAGTTATAACTTATGTATTACTTTTGTCTGATGGTACCTATGCAACCTTGCTTCCTAAATACCATTAGTTAGCATAGAAATGTAATTATATTCCTAAATATATAAGAATATCCATTAAAATGGCATATTAAGAAGATAATTATACCTTGACCAAAATGCAACTTCATGGGGAAAAATGGTGTTGGGATGAGATGAAAATGGGAAAAGGATGTGAAAAAGTCTTAGATTGGTGCTAAAAATATGCCAAATTGGTTATTCATCATCCACTGCCCCAACATCCTCCTTAGGACCAAAGAACTTGATATTGGCTAGTTACTTTGCCAACATTGTCACCTTATGGTCTAATTTCCTAATATACCTCTACAATTCATCCACTATTAACAAGATCTCTCGCTACCCCTTAGACCTCTCAATCAAAACTTTTCCCTTGATAATCTTAATATACCAAATATATTCACATTGCTTGTAAATACTGGGTTTGGATGGTTCTTATGTAACTAGTGTTTGGAACTTAACAAATAATGTGTTCCAACAAATATATAGCAGAAACAAGTCGATGTTCTACCATAGCCACATCTTCAATAGATTTAATCTTCCTATAGAAATGAGGTGGGATGTTTTGGTTATACATTGCAGTTGAGCTCTTTGCAAGCTATTGAGCACGGGGGATGGAATAAGTTTTGGATCCATGCCTACCCTTTTTCTCATCAGCACCATAACCTCTAGGCATAATTGACCATGTCTCCCTCTAACCAGAGCCTTTTTTATTCGAGCAAGAAAGGAGGCACCAACAGTGCATAAAGAGACCTAAACATGGGTTAATTGAAAAAATCCAAATCCTGAAGAAAGTTAATCCCCATCTTGGCTACTGTAACAGGATAGAAATAGAAATCATTCACACTAGACTCAGACTTCCAACCAAGGGGGAGCATAAGGGACATATAATATGTCCCTAAATTCAAAGAAAAAAATTAGCCAAAAAGAACTCCTTCCTATAAAATAGATCAACAAGAAGATGGAACATACCATCAAGATAGAGAGAACTAGAGTGTCATAATTGCCTAAAAACCCCATACATGCCCCAAAACAAATCCAAATTTTTAAGTAAATAAAAAATAAACCTACTAAGTTTATAGATAGGGATCAACCAAATAGAAGCAAAAAAAGCACTTACTCCATAATTTGGTAAAGCCTAGCACTAAGGAAAGTCGAAGCACCATTAATCCATAATTGACAAATTATTTTTGCTAAAGCCGGAGGAAATCTATCCATCCAAACAAATAATTCCTTGTTGTGCTTGCATGGCTATCGTCTGGTGTTTGATAAGAGAAATCATTTGCACACCATCCCTATGCCTATATTTTATATTACCTCCTACTGTTGAACCCTAGGGCGAATGTGATTCCATGGTGCTTTTAGAATTCAAATGTTTCATCTCTATATAGGAAACAACCATCACTCAAATCCACAAACCTATTACTCGTTTTGCATCTTGAGCGTGGTAGCTCATACACCAAGTGGAATGATCGTCAATATGATTCCAAGCTTCATATCTTGGCCACCCCATTTGCATTAATGCCATTTTAATGAGCTCCTAACTTGGATGCATATGATTTTTTTTTTAATTATATTAATTTGTAATTTTTATTATTATTATTGAACGTATGTGTGTGTGAGGGGGGTGAAGAGGTTTTTTTAATTTTGATAATCATGAAAAAAATTCATGTTTTAAATTTAGTTTGTATTTTCTTTGTTTATTTGTATTCTTTAAAAAATGCCTAAGTTAAGTTATAATTTGGATTTGAAAGGTAAATGAATTCTAAATAAGGTTAGGTTTAATATGTTTAGCAATTTAATCTACAATATATAACATTACATACTATAATAATAAAATTGTTATTTTGTAACAAAAATTTGTTTTTAAAATGTAGATACGAATAGGAAAATATTTATATAAAAATGAATGGCTCTAATAATTTCAATATAAAATATTTATAACTTATAAAGAATTAAGAGACTTAATTAGGTGTAGGGTATATTTTAAATAATACAAATGCATTCTTATAGATGAGTGTTCATATCCAACATATTTTTTCCATATCTTATATTTCATATGTATGGTATGTGTACTTAAAACTAGTTGATGGTTGTGTGACACTCTTTTCCTCCATTATACCATAAATTTCATTTTAATTTTAGGATTTTATAACATGAAAATGATATTTTTTAAACCAAATATTTTGGGGTAAAAAGAGTGAAAAAAATAAAATCTTTACTTTTTGTGTCAATAGATTTTAGTTATATCACTCTTGGATCAAGCACCAAGTTTTCAGTCTTCTACTTGATAGGTTAGGTCTTAGTATTGACTAAAAGTTGAACCATGATCTTTGAGTTTTTACTCCTTTGGTCGGTTACTCTTCCAATCACTAGGGAGAATTCGCCAATGCCCCCTATGTCACTCAAATTCTTTTGAAATCACCATTGCATCATGCTTATGTTCAAGGGTGGCCTTTAGCCTGTGTTAGCCATTCCTCAGAATTCTTGAGCATTGATTTTGTTATTCCCAATTGTTAAGTTGTTCTCAATTGCATGAGTATTATTGTCTTTTACTTTTTCTAGTTGAAATGTCCTCATTAACTTCTCACTGGAAAGTAATCTCTTATGGACTATGATACATTACTTTGAGAGATTGGATTAGAGTTGATAGCTCCCTAGGTCTATTTTACCTTATGCCTGGTGGATGAAATTTCATTATGGGTTGTTGACTAAGACTGGTTTCAAATGTGTTCGACAACAAAACCTCTCTTCACATATTGGGATTTCTATTCTACCTTGGTTTCTAGTTTCATCATTGGTATATTTTTTCACTTTTGTCAATAACCTTCATTATTAGTTGTTACTTAAAGGGTCTCTTCCGTGCACTACTTTAATTTGGTGCATGCAAGAGATGTACTTGGTCACAGGAATCTCAAATCATGTGTTTTATGTTTGCTCATGTTAGATGATGGGGATACACTAATTCCCTCTTTCTTATGGATCTATATCTATTGATACTAACTCATTTTCTCTGGGATGAGACTTAGAGATTGTATATTACCATGGGGCTTGTTTTTATTAATGGTAGGTTCACTCGCTATTGACGATGGAATAGATCAATGTCCCATGATCGACATATTATATAGGTGTTCAAAAATGCATATATTATCACTTTATAGGATGTACTAGGTACCTTGATTCCCATTAGCATTATTGATTGGTTTTCTTACAATTAATAATTGTATACATCAATCACCAATAATAAAATGGGTTCTCCTATTTTTAACATTGGTTTATTTATTCACATGGAGTAGATTTGTACAATTGACATATTTTGAGTGAATATCTTAGGTCATAGTAGCATCTCTTCTTTATGTTGTTTCCAAAGTTTCATAATATATTTCTATTTACCTTCATGACATTGGTAATTTTTCAAGAGAATAAGTTGTTCACCTCAATGGTTCTAATTATTCTCTTGATATACAAAAAAACATAGATCCTCTTTGTATGTTCTCATGGCCATGATTCTTTTGGCGATATACCATGTATATTATTCATTACCATGGTTTTTGCATTCTATATAATTCATGGATGCACAATATACTTTATTTGGTGGCCATGATTTTTCACATATGAGTATGGGTATGCCTACCTTAAGTAGAGAATCATCTAATACCTTGGTTTATGTTCTAGGTACTTTCATGATCTAAAATTTGATGGACTCCACCTAGTTCCACTAGCTAGATTCCTCTATGATTTATAATGTATTTCCTCCATCATCTACCCTTTCAACCTCACACATTAGGGAGCATATATTATAACATCTATTCACACAACAATTTTAGAGGCTTAATTGGCCAACATACCCATCACTTGTTGATATTTATCACCTTGAATCCTCCTTAAAGATCCTTCTTGGAAATAAACATGCTCCTTTCATCCAAAAAATGGCAAGTACATATCCTTCTTGCTCACAAAAGGTGGATAAAAAAAATATAAAAGCCTTAAGAATCATGCACTCTTGAGAGGGGTTTATGGAGCATGCACACTTGTACCATCCTCAAATCCATTCCAAACTATCACAACAACTTGCAATGGTATAAAAATAGGTATTATATTCAAGGGAAATTAGATATGCACATGCAATAAATGATTTATCATACTAGTATCCTTATGCTAGAGTAATTACAAGTGTTTTTTGCCTTGAGTTTTTATAACCTTTTTCCATAACATACCCCTTTTTTTCCTAAGTCACGTCTCTTTTATTACACATTTGAGGCCAAAAATTCCCGCATTTTATTCATCCTTTTGCATGGGAAGAGTTAGAGTCTAGAAGTAGTCTTGAGTGGCTTAGGCATAAGGGAACCCAAATGATGGTTATAGAAGGTACCAATAATAAATTAGGTATAATATTGTGTATTATTGTTTTCATCATCAAAAAAGTAATATATTAGTAGTGATCTTAATTTATGTTTGGTTGAGGAATTAACACTCCTAATTATTTAGTAAGAGTTGGTTATTTTGCTCTTGTTTTCATTTTTATTTATTTGTTTGAGGAATGTTATTGTTATCTCTTTGTGTGTAGGTATTGCAACTTGGATTGGATCAAGGACAACTAGAGCAAGATCAACATGTGGGATTCATATTCAAGCAACCATCCCCTTGTACTAATTCAAGTTGTGGGAGGTGTTACTTTATAATCAAATCCAAACTCCAAAGTCTACATTGAAGGTGGGGTTACAAAAATCCTATTCTTCCAAAATTGTCAAAACTAGAAACAATTATGACCATCACATTTAACTCATTGTGAGCTTTCAAGTGATATTATTTTTTTCCAGATCCAATTCTTGGATTGAAAGTTATACCACAAAGTTTAATCACATATAATGTGCCTCGCCAGAAAGGGACTCCCATGTGGCATCCACATGTGAACCACATGGCCTTGGCATGTCAACAGAAGTAGATCCATGTCATCTAGGCCCCTACATGGAACCCACATTACCACTAATAGGTCCCTGTGCTAGTTTCCATGTCTATCCTGGCATGTGGTTCCACCAAGGGCGACACTCCATTGTTATTCAAAGAGTTCACATTACATTAGGCTCTATGTTCCTGAAAACCAATGTAGTTTCCATGGGGGATGTCACTCCAATTTCAACAGCTAAAGGTTATTTTTTGGGGGTGTATATGTCTAGTTGAATAGATAGGGTAAGGGGGGCATACAATAAATCAAGGTCGTCCATGCACTCTGGAATAAACCCAACTAGTCCCCCCCCCCGCCCTGAATGATAACAGTTTAAGGTATTTTCTAACCATCGACCCTGCGTATCCATGATTGCACTGCTCAAGGTGAGCACTTGTTAATGATGATTGCTCCAACATGAGGCTAAGTATATTTGGGGAATTTTCCCTATGGTTTAATCAAATGATGAAGAACTTACTAAATCCATATCTAGCCTTGGTCTGTGAACTATCAGGGAGTTTAAATGTGCTAAGATAATCCCCAGTAGCCAATACATCAACTAACAGGCTAGATGATGGACATTTCACAGTAGCTACCACCACCATTGTTGCTCGATCCATATTGTATCATATTGATGTTACAAAGGTGAGTGATGGATATGGCAAGGTTCTACCTCAGAATTAGCATAATTCCATGCCAACTCATCACTTCCATGTGGTGTCCATGTGTCACTACCAATTAAACACTAGCAAATGAGTGCCACTAGGCCCATTTCATGTTATGCAATCATTTCACATTATATCTAGTTCATGGCTAATCTGGGTGCTACAATGCATAATGTCATAATTATACACCTCTATACTTCCAAATCTATAGATCCACACTTACACAACATATCTAATGTAGGACCCACTGGACAATATCCAACTCACCACCAATCCGCCCCGCCACAAAATTTAGTGCTTTTGTCACTACTAGATTCCTAGATTCAATGCTCGATGAGTGTAATCTAGTCTTGATTGAAATTCATCCCATCATATGGAATAAGGGTCATATCCTATCTAGTCCTTCAAAGAGGTGTGCACCCTCACCACACTTGGATTCTCGAATTCCTATATCTCTGGCTCCTCCAAAACTTAATTCGGCCCTGGATGCATTTCAACCTTCCCATTTAATATTTCCCCTCTCACCTCTGGATTCCTTGGATCCCAGATGTAAGTACACCTTAATGGGAAATCCAATCTGGATGAAATCTAATTCTCATCCAAAAGAAACACCCATGTTGGGCCCACCTCGGAAATCATCAACTTTTAAAAGGGAAAATGTGGTCTTGTGGTGATTCAACTTCTATACTAGAGTGTCATCCCTTGCAACCCTTAGATGCCCAAATCACCAAATTTTTGCAGTAACTTAGAAGAATAAAGGAAATTAGGGAAATTTGGGGCTTTTACAAGTATTTCTTAATATCAAGGGAATCTACCCAAAACACCAATTTCTTGGGGATAAATGCCAAGGCCTAAGAAAAGACTCTCAGGGACATTGTGTTAGGTCAAAACGGTGAATCCCAATATGTTATAGTTGATTACAATTCTAAGTTACAACAATGTATAAGCATGCATAAACCCGTGGAATTCATCCCATCATACATAAACTAAGTGACTATCAGCTCTAACTAGATACTCATTTAACACACATCATATAACTTAAACTTATCACATGTAAGATAACCTATAGTCATGGGTATGGCAATGAGCTACCCAATTCATAAACATATAAGATGCCTAAGAACTCATCAAATAACATGTTAACCAAGTGAACCTTAGAAAATCAATCATAATCATATAAGTGATCCTGCAATTCATGAAGATGGTAACAATCACACAATTCCAACTATTGAATATCACTACACACACACATATGTATGTATGTATATATGTATGTATGTATATATGTAGTATGTATGTATGTATGTGTGTATGTATGTATGTATGTATGTATGCATGTATGTATGTATTTATGAATGTAAATATGACTTGTCAACCATGATTATACATTGATTCAAGCATTCTTTCATGAATCATATAGAACCACATATCAATCAATAACATAAGAATCATAATCATCATCCATTATTCAAATATTCATAAATCATTATAATTATATGTGTGAGTTAAATTAGTTGGGAACTAAAGCAGGGATATCAACTCTCCACCCAACCATAGGGAAATTATGATGCAATATTTCTTGCAACTGCCCACCTCTAAGTCAGATCCAACATCTTAGTGGATGCTTGTTCAAAGGAATCACACCAAAGGTTAGGCCATACACTGAGGAAGTGGAGTCCATTATCCAATTTCCTTATCTACTTCCCTCTAGCAGTAAGTGCCACAATGACTCATTCACTCCTCTTCATTCAATCATAGGGACTCCACCCAAGGTCTAGCCAAGTTTTGTTCTTTAGTTTGGCTCTAGGAACTCCTTGATCCCTCTTTAGCCAACTTTTACCAGCTCACTCCTCCACTCCTCGATGACCACTCACATTCTCTACACGCTACCTGAGAGAGTGTCTCCACCACCTTCTTCGACACAAAACTGCTTCCTCTTTCCCTAAAGGTTGAATGCCCCATTTTCCTTTGTTGTTTCTCTCCTTGTGTTCCCTGAAGATGTCATGCTTCCCTTTTTCCATGTTTCATAATTCAAGATGACATGGGAATTTTCCCTCATATAATCACATCTTAGCCATGTGCCAGGTGGCAGCACAATTTATTATGCCCCTCCATTATCTTTGAAGGTGAGGGCACCATCCTCACTTCTCCACTCTCCCTCTTCAATTCCTGTTGGGTATGGGTCTACTCATGGCACACAACAAAAACTCAACAGGCACCAACTGAAATTCAGCAGGAAACCCACTCAGAACCCTGGATTTGTGTGTCCCTCTATTCAGGCCATTTCTTAGGACATGAAATTGGCATCCTTTTCACCCTCATTTTCCTATCTTTTCCACCATTTTTCTTACCCTTATAACACACTCTTTTACTCCACTAATCACCTTTTTGAATGTGTTCCACTCTTTTATGTCACCTTAGCTCACACAGCTTTGCTTTTATTTTGATGGAAGGTTTTTTGTTTTGATTTAATTTATTGATATAATTGACAAAGAGGTTGTTTCAGGATAACTTGACTTGTTGTAGTATCGTTGTTTTCATGTAATTTTGTTTATCCAAGTTTTATGTTACTAAATAAGTTATGTTGATATTGTTGCCCTGATGTTGATACTCTGTCTCATGATAATTTGTTTCCTTAATAATGTCATTATAAGTCAACACAAGTTGCTACTTGATCATACCAATCTATAACATTGTTCCAACGAGGTGAACTACCTTTTTAATAACACAACCAACTCAATTGTGGTAGTTATGACTTGTTGTTCTTAACCTCCCATTGATTAGAGACACCATTACAATAATTTTTTATTCTCATTAAATTGGTTGTAATATGTTATATAAGACTCTCGATTTGGACAACATGAGAATCAAAGATTCTCGTAGCTGGTTTTCATTTTAGGAATACACCAAATATAAATATATTAGAGGAGAATCCCTCTACCTCATGCAAGTGAAACACTATTGTATTTTTGGAGAGATTTTGAATGCGTAATCTTTTTCTAAGATTAATGCAAAATTTTATGGTTCGTGGCTTGATAATGCTTCATTGACTTAGTTTGTGAGTTGTACATTACCAACTCTGTTGGGTCCCTATAATACTAGTGATTACCCCATTACTATTGTAGTTATACCCCTTATTTATATTGTTGTGCCCCTATTACCCCCATATTGTTATTTCTGTGCCCCATAGAATCCCTCTATTGTTATTTTGGTGGCTTTATATTATTATTGTTAGGTCGGCTAGATTATATTGTGACTCCTTAGACTCCTATATATAGAAAGGAGGTTTTGTCATTTGAATCATCCAAGAATTATTCATTTATGTAATGTAAAGGAGTTTTCCCCCTCAAAGAGGCTAAATTATAAGGTGTTAATCTATCTTTTTTATCTTTTCTTGAGCTGGTTTCATAACATTTGGTATCAGAGCTTTGGATTCTAGGGTTTCGCTGCTCCAAACAGGTCATCGTGGCATTTTCGATATAACTTCTGTTCTGTGAGGTTTCTGAAGTCACAAGAAAACCCCATTTGATAAGAAATCTCTCTGAATCTTGGGTCTAATTTTCAGATCTTTTTGTGCTATATTTACGGAGATATGATCTGAGGAAGTTGGTCTTTTTGCAGACTCCTGAATTACATTCCAAAAAGGTGACCTGAGGCAAAATCGTCATAACTTTCTCTCTGGGTATCAGATTGAAATTTCGTAAGAAGATACAGAAAGAGTACATATGGTAGTTTCTTCTATGCGTTTTTTAGATCCAAAGGTGGAAACAGTGACTCGTGGCATGTCGTACAAGTTCGCTCTATGGAACTAGTCTATAATCAAGTCACTGTGGGAAATTTCGCATAACTCTTCCTTGGAGAATCCAATTTGGGTCAGACTTGTGGAATTGGAAAGAGGACATATAGGGCTACTATAGATCAAAATTTCAGAACTAGATGATTAGAAAGTACAGAGATACATCAGAGGCAATATCGAGCTCCTACAAAGTGAAAAAAGGTGTGTAGATTTTCTTAAATTTTTGCTTAAGCTTGGTTTGAAAATTTATTTGAAGGAATTCAAAGGGAATAGTAGAGCATTATTATTGGTAACTGATGCCCCGAGGAAAAAAAAAGCAAACACCTAGTAAGGAACCTGAAAGCTCTAGCATGACTCATGAAGAAGAGGAAGAAATGCTACATGATATATCAAAATTACAAGAACAAGTGCAAAAAATGTCAGCCTCACAAAAGCTAACAGAAGCTAAGATAAATGGCATGGAATCTAAGATAAAGGGCGTGGAAGCTAAGATGGACAACTGGAAGACAAATTTGAAGACAGACATGGACAATTTGAAGACAGATTTGAAGACAGACATGGACGATTTGAAGACAGATTTGAAGACAGACATGGACGAATTGAAGATAAATATGAATAAGTTGCTACAAGAAATGGTCACTAAGGGTGAAAGGGTGGTAAAGGAAACTCATGATGAGAACAAAAGAAATGTTAATCATGATTCCATAGACTCTAATGTGGGATCGAAGACCCATCATATTCCAAAAATCGATATGAGGAAGTTTGATGGCAAGGATCCTGCAACATGGATATTACAGATGGAGCAATTTTTCGGTCTCAATAATGTGCAAAACACACAAAAGGTACGTATGCAACTTTATATTTGGAACCAAATCAGTTTGTATGGTATCAATGGCTTTGCTCTCGTAAACAATTTATCACTTGGGCAATTTTTACGGAAGAATTGATGGCACATTATGAGGATACAAAAAGCAACACTTTTTAGCCAATTGATAAGTCTCAAACAAAAGGGTTCAATAATGGAGCACATTGAGGAGTTCCAAAAATTGAACATAAGGGTAAAAGATATTCCAGAGGAGCATAGGATTGATGTGTTCATAGGGTCCTTAAAGGATAATATCCAACATGATGTTCACCTTTGGGAACCTGATTCATTAGAGAAGACATTCAGGTTAGCAAGAAAAATGGAAAGCAAAATTATGGCAACCAAGAAGCATACCACTCACAACTATAAAGATGGAAGTGTTATGGCTATCCTTCCACAACCTATAAGGTTGACACCACAACAATTGGAAGAAAAAAGAGCAAAGGGCTTTGTTACAGTTGTCATAACAAATACACTAAAGGTCATAAGTGTGCTAAGAAGAAATTATTCTACATAGATTGTGAAGAGGAAGAAGAAAAGGAGCAAGAAAAGTCAAAAGAAGAGGATATACTCCAGGAACAAAGCCTAGATGAAGAAAAAATGAATCCAACGATATCTTGTAATGCATTGGCAGGAATTACCACTCCTCAAACCATCAAGATAGAAGGACAAATCAAGAAGAAAAAGGTAATAGTGTTGATTGATTCAGGAAGTACCCACAATTTTATTCATTGTAAGGTAGCAAAAGAATTGATTGCTTCCTATATCCAACACCAAAGTGCCAAGTGATGATTGCAAATGGAGGAACAATAAATTGCTCTGGAAAGCGCCATAATATCAAGCTATCCATGGGAGAATATGTATTGACTAGCCCAATGCTTTCCATTCCAATGGGAGGTGCTGATGTTGTATTAGGAGTCCAATGGCTCCAATCTTTGGGTACAATAGCTCAATTTCAAGAAATTTTCATAAATTTCTATGGAAGGAAAGGA
>APFE031369487.1:0-10843 GCA_000404065.3 Pinus taeda | reverse complement strand
AAATAGGCATCACAGATGCTCAAAAAGTGAGGGGTAGTCACGACGCATAGTCTCTGCATCCTCCCAGGTAGTAGATCCTGGGCTATACTTGTCCCACTGGACCTTAACTTGGTCCACCGTGCAACGTCTGAGCTGTCGAACCCTACGGTCCAATATGCGTAATGGTTCTACCATTACGGTTCCCATGTCCGAGACTTGCAAGTCCTGCCAATCCAGTTTGTGAGATTCATCAGAAACATAATGTCGTAAAACAGATACATGAAAAACATCATGAGTTTTATGCAAATGGGGTGGCAGTACAAGACGATAGGCTACTAGTCCAATCTTCTCTTTGATCCTAAAAGGCCCTACGAACCGAGGTGACAATTTCGTGCCCTTCCCAAACCAGATGGTGCTTTTGTTGGGCCGGATACGAATAAAAACTTGGTCCCCTACTTCATAACTGCGATCAATCCTATGCGAATCAGCATAACTCTTCTATCTATCCTGTGCTTCCTTTAAACTTTGTCGAACCTGCTTTACCTGTTCCTCCATTTCTTGAACTAATTCCGGGCCAACTATCACTCGGTCCTCCAACTTTTCCCAACTCAACGGCGTCCTGCAAGGTCTTCCATATAGAGCTTGATAAGGGGGCATCCCGATTGAACTGTGATAACTGTTATTATAGGCAAACTCTACCAATGGTAAGTACCTTTCCCACTGAGTCTGATTATCCATGACATACATCCTAAGCATGTCCTCCACCTGATTTACTCTTTCGGTCTGCCCATCTGTTTCTGGATGGTATGCAGTGCTTTGGTTTAATTGAGTTCCCAGTGATGACTGCAAACTTTTCCAAAACCTAGATGTAAATCGGGAGTCTCTATCAGAAATGATCTTTGTGGGAAATCCGTGCAGTCGGATAACTTCATTGACAAACACTCGCGCCACATCTGTAACATCGTAAGTGTCCCTTACTGGAATGAAATGGGCACTTTTGGTAAATTTATCAACTATAACCAATATAGCATTGTGCCTCTGGGAAGTGAGTGGCAATCCCACCACAAAATCCATGGAAATTACTTCCCATTTAGATGTAGGGATGTCATGAGGTTGTAGGAGTCCTGCTGGATGGCAATGATCAACCTTCACTCGTTGACATTCAAGACATTTGGCGACAAACTGGACTATTTCATGCTTCATGCCTACCCAAAAGAAGAGTTTCCTTGCGTCAACATACATCTTCTTTACCCCAGGATGTGCACAATAGAGTGCTCTATGAGACTCTTCGAGGATGGTTTCTCTTATACCCCCTTCCTTAGGTACGTACATTCTCCCTTGGAACCTCAATAGCCCATTTGGTTCAAGGACATATCCTTCAAACTTTGGTTCTATTTGCTTCCCATTTTGGATAGATGAGATGACTTTTAAGTACCAACTATCTTCAAAGAGTTTCTCCAATATTTTCTCCCTTAAATTTACCCTTAAGGCTACTAGGGAGAAAGTTCGTGGCCTCCTGCTTAGTGCATCCGCCACTACATTCTCCTTTCCCTTGATGTATGAGATTTCAAAATCATACTCACTCATGAATTCGCTCCATCACCTTTGTCTGGAGTTCAAATCCCTTTGAGTGAAGAGATGCTTTAGGCTTTGATGATCTATTCTTAACTCAAATCTTCTCCCGATGAGGTAGTGTCTCCATAACTTCAAGGCTAACATCACTGCTGCCAATTCTAAGTCGTGGGTAGCATATAACTCTTCATGCTTCTTCAATTTTCTAGAAGCGTAAGCTATTACCCCACCTTCTTGCATCAATACTGCACCCAATCCCTGTGCTGAAGCATCGGTGCAGACAGTGAAGTCTTTTCTCATGTCTGGTACTTGAAGGATCGGTGCACTAGTTAGTAACCTCTTCAGCTCTGTGAATGCAGTGTCACATTCATTTGTCCATTCATACCTAACCCCCTTTCGCTGTAATGTGGTGATGGGTTTTGCAATCCTTGAAAACCCTTCCACAAACCTGCGATAATACCCAGATAGCCCCATAAAACTACGTACCTCATGGGCATTTTTTGGTACTGGCCAATCCATTATGGCCTTCACCTTTTCTGGGTCAACTGAAATCCCTTCTCCTGAAATGATGTGCCCAAGGTAATGGACTTCCTTCTGAAAGAAGGAACACTTTGACAATTTCCCATACAATTGATTTTCACTTAAACAAGTCAATACTACCCTTAGGTGCTTTTCATGCTCCTTTTCATTCTTGGAATATATAAGAATGCCATCAAGGAAGACTTGCACGAAGTGGTCCAAATACTTTCTGAACACACCATTCATGAGACTCATGAACACTGTTTTTGCATTGGTTAAACCGAATGGAACAACTACGAACTCATAGTGCCCAAACCGAGTTCGAAATGCAGTTTTTGAGATGTCTTCCTCCTTTATCCTCAATTGGTGGTACCCAGATCGTAGATCAATTTTTGAGAAGACCGTTGCCCCTTTCATTTGGTCAAATAAGTCATCTATTCAAGGTATTGGGTACCTATTCTTTATCGTGGCTCTGTTTAAGTCTCTATAATCTATGCATAGCCGCAAGGAACCATCCTTCTTCTTGACAAAAATTACTGGTGCACACCAAGGGGAAATACTAGGTCTGATCAATCCCAAGTCTAAGAGCTCCTTTAACTGCATCTGTAACTCACAAAGCTCCGGAGTTTTCATCCTATAGGGTGTCTTAGATATTGGTTATGCACCTGGTTTTAGATCAATAGTGAAATCAATCTCTCTTATAGGAGGTAATCTAGGCAACTCCTCTGGAAAAACATCCTTGAATTCAGCCAAAACTGGATGTTGATCCAGGGAAGGTCCCTTCTGGTCACTTACCGTCTTGACCAAATACAATTTGCAACCTTGTGTGAGACAACGTTTTGCTTTCATCATGGATATGAATCGTAGGGACACTCCCCTCTTGATTCCACAAATCTCAATTGGCCTACCTTCATCATCTAAATAGATCACCTTCTTCTTGAAATAGTCTACTAAAGTTTGATGAGCTTCTAGCCAGTCCATTCCAACAATTACATCATACCTTCCCAATTCTGTGACGTATGCCTTCAACTTAGTCATACACACCCCGAGGTTTACCTAACATTGGTCTACACTAGGCCCTACTGCTTGTTTTATTCCAGAAGCCATCTCAACTTGTTTAAAGTCATCGTGCTCATAGGCTGCCAACCCAAATTTTTCTAATGCAACTGGTGAAATGAAACTATCTGTAGCACCAGAGTCAAACAAAATTTTAACTTTTACTTTGTTTATCATACCTGAGGTTTCTACCACGGTAGACTGGTGTTCAACTTGCTGATTGTCAACTGCTGCATAGATTTAGTGGTGGCTACCTGTTCTCCCCATTGGTTCTTTTACCTCTCTTTTGTTGTTACCGGATCAAATCTTAGGGCAGTCTCGCTAATAATGAGGTCCTCCGCATTGCCAACAAGTGATGCGTGGTGGACCTTGAACCGAATGAGGTGGAGTTCTTTGGAAAGAGTTTCTTCCCCTGGAACCCCTGCCCCCACTTGTTGTTCCTCGTCTATGACTTTGATTTGTACGTGCCCTTGAAGCTGTGGGTGAATTTGCACTAGAAACCATTGAAATCCCTACTATCGGTGTTCTAGGTATAACCCTGTTTCCATATGGTGGGGGCCTCCGACTTCCTCTCCTTGGGAAGGTACGAGGGGCTTTCCCCATAAACCCTGTTTGACGTGGAAAGATGGCTCTACCTTCACCCTTTAAGTCTAGGTGTTCTTCGACATAACGAGCCTGTTCTATAGCTTCTACCACTGAGGATGGTTTCCACATCCGCACCATTGCCCTAATCTTAGGTCTCAATCCATACATAAAATGATCTGCTTGGCGCTGGTCAGTATCCATGTATGAGACATACTTGACCAATTCCATAAATCGGATTTCATATTCTTCTACAGTACGACCTCCCTGTATCAGGGCATGGAAGGCTCCTACCTGCTGTTCTTCATAATATGCTGGCAGGTACTTCTTCCTGAACCTCTCCTCAAATAATTCCCAAGTAGCTGTGTCTGGAGTGAGGTGTAGTTGACGCTCCAAGTTACCCCACCAATTCAGAGCACTATCTCTGAGTTGGAATATTGCTATTTTGGCTTTGGAATTGGAATTGTAATCCCTTAGTGCAAAACACCTTCCCATCCCCTCTAACCAGGCTTTTGCACGCTCACTGGCACGACCCCCTGCAAACTCTGGGAGCTTAATCTTCTAGAGCTCCCTCGTAATGTCCTCCACTGGAGGTCTCCTATCATAGTCTCTAGATCCCTCGGGGTTCCCTAACCTTGATGAAGGGTGTTCCCCTTCCATTTCATTTGTTTGGTGTCCTCTTAAGGTTTCATTAATTTCTTCCAGGGAACGCAGGATGAGAGTCAATTCTGGCGAAGGTAATGGGTTATTCGAAGGAGGTCCTTGTGAAGACTCCCCAGGTCCTTGGTTCCTTCGCGTCCTCACCATTTTGATATGCTCAAAATCTGCATGATATCTAAGACTTATTAATCCATTCTAGGACTTGTCCCTCTTAGTTGACTCATATACATGATAGTCATAAGTGTTTATTTTATGTTTATTTATTTTTAAATTAAACAATACCATTACGTAGAAACCCTCAGCAAAACCCCCTAATAATTCACATTTGAAACATCAAGAAGTTAATATCGTTGATTGGTCATTTACATCCATCCGCTGTACAAACACATCAGGACCAACAATGGGAGTGTCATTTTCTCAGTCCGAGCCACTCTCAGGAGTAATCAAGGGAAATCATCACTCACTCTTATCAAAATCCAAATCCTAAATGACTCGTAAGTGTCAAAAAGAGTTGTGTAGGTAAAGGTGAAAAAGCCAAATGTTTAATGACTTCTAGTAACAAAAGTACCATTTGTCTAAATGGCATACAATGAATGATTGAAAAGAGTCTACAAAATATTCTAGTCTACATTTTAGTAAATATGAAGATGCCTTTGGAGAATAATGATAAAATCATCAAGTCGTAGTTGGAATTAGCATCTATTATGCCCATCAACAAGGTAGTTTGCAATTGAATCCTGAATGATTCACTACTCATTTAGATATAATTCTATCCAAGTATCTATGTCTTTAATGTGTTCTTAATGACAACATTATCCCCAAGTAATTAGTTTCCTTTTAACATATAAAAAGATTATGAATATTAAAAATGATTCCTATTTATTGCTAGGCAAGTCAACGTGAAGAACCCTAGAACATCATTATTTCCTCAAACGAGAGTAACTACGCACAGGGAGGAACACTTTGATACAACAACTCTTGGATTTTTCATTTGATCTCGTTAGTTTGTGATCTCCAACTCTAGTGCAATGACTAAGTTAGCTAAAATGTTATGACTGAGAGAAGTAACATCAGCAATAGCAGGGTTTAAGAGAAAGTTGAAATCATCCATGAATGATGGTACATGCCTGAAAGTTTTGGGATAGGTGATGGCACAGAAAGGATATAGATTTAGGATCTTGCAAACATTAATATAATATTTGAAAAAAAAACTGGCTGTGAATATTATATTTGGCAGTTAAATAGTATGAATCAGGGAATTGTGAAAATAATGTCTGTAGGTGATCATTCTGAATATCTAGTCATCTCTTTGTTGCCCTTTCTTGAAATTTTGGTGAAAAGGGTACCTTTTTAGGGACAAATGGATCAGTGAGTAGATATGCTGGAGTATGTAGGATGCGATTACAATAGCATGCGTCTTCTAATAGAAATGATGATGTCAATCAACTTCTCATGCTGGGATAATCCGTTCCCAGATAATGCTACAGGTTTGTTTATACAGTACAATATGTGTATGGAATCATCGCTACAAAACAATATATCTGATCTTAAGACAGTGTATATATATATATATGATAATTTATACATTGTCTTGATGTCTCCAAGGCATTATATGGTTGATCTCGACATCACTCCGTAATATGTCTCTGCACTACATGTATGATGGCCTCGTGGTATCATCTAAGGCATTACAATCGTATGGTATCATTCTAAAGTGTTATGGTATTTGAATTTTTCTTAATCTCTCAAGGTATGATATATGGGCACAATCTGCAATCACCAATGGTACAGTTTGCAATACGCATGTTTCACTACAATATTTGATGGTTGATCTCTACGCTTTTCATATATATTTTCGGCTTCCATGTCTCAGTAATTGGTAGAGTCTCGGGTACATCAATATGATGTATAGTTTACTCTACAGTTCATAATTTGATTTCGATGCTCTCCTCTCTAGTATAAATCACTCTCTGGCAAGCCACTCACTGTGATGCTCGCTCTATGGCGTGGCTCAATAACATTGCTGCAACAACTTGATAAATGACAGCATCATACTATCGCTTAAAAGGATCTAATCTCAAATCTCATTCTTTTAGAGATGTATCCATCAAATTCTAGGCATTGGTATTATAAGGAACATCCATAAAGAGTATCACTCTGAAGAATGTTGAATATTATCTATTTTAATCTGCACCTTATATCAGTGAGGAGACCAAGTCCTAGTCTTATGGCTTATATAATCACTCAATTCAAGTAGACTGTGCCATTCGTAAAACCGACCTTGGGACAGTCCCTGTGGCAGTGTGTCAAGTCGCTGACACTTATTTTGAAGAACTCTTCAAAGCCTTATCTATACACTTATAATGCACTAATTAATGGACTGTGCAAAGAAAACGGGGTGCTTGAAGCAGATAATGTCTTTGGTAAGATGTTATGGGAAGGGTTAGCTCCCTCCCTGGTCACTTATACCACGCTTGTTGATGGACTATGTAGAGCCGGTGCCATGGATCTTGCATTTAAAGTTTTGGACAAAGTGGTAAAGCAGGGTTGTTCTCCAAATGTCTACACTTACAGTGCACTGATCCATGGACTTTGCAGGGAAGGCAGACTGGAAGAGGCTGAAATTTTCATTGGTGAAATGAAGGAGAAAGGTTTACAACCCAACCGAGTAACATACACATCATTGACGGATGGCAACGTGAAATCAGGCAGGGTGGATCATGCTTTTGATCTATTAAGTAAGATGATAAATGAAGGATGCCAACCTAATTATTGAACTTATTGTGTGCTTATGAATGGTATAGTTCAAGAAAAGAAGATACAGAAAGAACACTTGATTACTGACGAGGATGCAGTAGGTAGTTCAGATCCTAATAACTTAGATGAAATTCATGACCTGGATGGAATGCCACTTGAAATAAATAGTGATCTCACATTTAAGCTTCTTGACAAAATGATGGAGAAGCATTGTCAGCCTACTGTAGATACTTATAGTGCCTTAATTGCAGGATTATGCAAGGCAGGTAGACTCGTTGAGGCAGACCAGCTGATAAAAAAATATGTTAGAGAGAGGCCTTTGTCCCAATGAAGCAATTTATGCAACTCTTATTAATGGGTGCTGTAAACAGGGAAACTACATTTATTCTCTCGATATTTTGGATAGAATGGTTGAAAATGGTTATGAACCACAACTATCTTTGTACAATTCTGTGATTCCTGTACTTTGCAAAGAAGGCAAGGTGCAAGAAGCAGAAAGGTTGTTTGGCAATGCATTGCAAAGTGGATATAACCCTGACGAAGGGATGTGGACAATGATAATTGATGGCCTTCTCAAGGATGGAGAAACTGATACATGCCTTAAGCAACTAAAAGCAATGGAAAAAAAATGGTTTTGAACCGAATTTACAAACATATACGGCATTAATAAGAGAGCTTTGCAAAGAAAATAAGAACCTTGATGCAGAATTACTCATCAATAAGATGCTGGAAAAGGGTTTGATTCTTGAGAATGACATCTCATGTTGAATTTAACAATAGCAAGACTATAATTTTCTCTCTGACCAAGGTTGGCTTGAAACACTAATTTGGGCAAGCTGATTGATCTCTGTAGTCATATAAAGGAGGTAAGTGTTTTTATCTTTTAAGAGATCGGTGACAAAATATTTGAGGACTCTGCTGGTGTGATTGAGGGCTGAAATGTTTCTTCCCGAGGCTTATATGATACTCTGTAGCATCTGATGAAGGTAGAGATGATTTCCTGGAGCTCGTGATTGCATTTCATCCTAATGCATGGAGATGATAAGTTCCTTGGATAGTTATGAATACAGTTGATCAGTTGTATGTCACTGTTCTTTTAATGCAAAGAGTGAACTGTAAGTGAAAGCTAGGTTCTCTGCTCTTATTTTAACATATAATTGAGGAATGCATGCATTTGTCATTGTCTATTTCACATTTGTATCATGATTGGATAGATCTGATGCAATGGTTTACCCCATTATTTTTCTGGCAATGACTAAATTATGAGATCCCCTTTTGTCCAAATTTAGGCCTTTTGAAGTATATATACATCAGAGTAGATTGTGTCAGGCTTTTATACCTTGATCCTGGAGATTGAACTTTCTCTGATCTGGGGAATTTTTTTTCTTCGTCTGTTCATAAGGTGTAAACAAGCAAACACGTGAAACTTGGATGTGGACAGTAGGACTTAGCTAAGAGATGGTTCCCTTGGAAAGTTCCTTATAAATCAAGGGCATGTCAAATAGTGATTTGAGTAAAGCATCAAATTAATGCAGTCTTTAATATATTTTGCACAAGTCTGTAGTGTACAGTGTTTCATATCAATGCAGAAATAACACTGAGCAAGAGATGAATTTTTTTACATACAAAGACATTAATTTACTTCCCAAATTACTGGTTGTTGTTTCAACTCAGTTATGCATGGGTAAATTCAAAGGGAACTAGTGATATGCCAGAGAGCACATACTTTGAGGAAACGATTAATCCATTACACACATAAGATTAATTCCCATCTTTTATCCTCCATAGAACCAAAGTTGGACACCGGTAGAATTGAAAAACGGGAAAAGCCGAAAATTGAACAGAACCCAGCTCACAAGGATCAAAAAATTGAATGCAACCCAACAAAGAAAGAGTCAAAATAAATAGCTTCCTTAAAATATGTACAGGAATGGAAATCAGGGACAAGGGTCTGCAAATACAAGAAGAATCGTCTCGGAAGCATTCAGGAAGCGGGCAAAATCCAAAATTATATGCATCCAACAAGAAGGGGTAGAAATAATGACTTCTTGAAACATGAAAGACTGGGAATATACATGCCAAGTTAACAACAATCAATATCATGGGACCAACATATTCCCAGGAAACAAATTGCACGTTAAAAAAATGAAACTTTTCGGGAAAATTTTGAAACCCTCATTGGATCCATGAAAGCAAGAAAAACCCAGAGTTGCAGAATTAGGAGGAGGATTTATTCTAGGTGTAAAAGGGCCCAGGTTGCCCAAAGGTGGTCACCAGTTCAAATCGCAAGCGATCATTCTATTACGACGAAATCAATATGGGTTATGATTTCTATTTTTGTGGAGCTATTTCCAGTGCAATTAAAGGCCATCTATCCAAATGTCAGGGAGTTCCAGTACAAGGACTCAATATCCCTGCTCAAATAGCAGGAGGTAGGCAACAAAGCACTATAATATTTGAATATGCAATATCTGCAACACGATTTAGCACAGATAACTTACATGTTATATTCCGAAATCAAACCCTTCAAACCCTGGTTTTACATGTTCAAGCACTTCGAGCTCTGGTTTCTTATGTCAAATATCCATTCGCAGCTAGACCGACATTTATCTAAAGGAGACTCTGAAGTCGATGGCAGTGAGACAGAAAGGGGAGGTTTCATGGGTCATCCAATTTGTGACTTTTTGCAGGAAACAATTTTATGGAGATAATGCACATGTCCAGAGATCATTATACTTGCCACATATGCCAAAGAAGGGACCCTGAGCTATCAGAATTACAGTGATTTGCGTATTATCAGAATTACAGTGATTTAGAGGCACACTTTAGTCAAGAACACTTCCTATGTGAAAATGATGGTTGCAGGGCAAAAGTTTGTTGTCTTTGCTTCTGAAGCAGAGTTGAAGAGGCATAATGCAATTGAGCATGCCGGAAATATGTCCCGGTCTGCACTGCAAATTCCTGCTAGTTTTCCATATAGGCGTCCAGGGAGGGGCTTCTGAGCTTAAAATAATTAGAGTATGAAAGAGGAGGTAAATTAAATTAACATTTTGAGAAGGAAGCCAAAATAAGGGTCCATAGGTCCTATAGGTTTAACCTGGCTCTGATACCATGTGTAAGAACCTGATTCCTATTATTAGAGCCTTATTCTATTATACACTAACAGATCTATTTTACTGTTGATTTGCAAGTAATAAAAGGAGCTTGCTGACCTTCTCACAAATTTTTAAACATTTAACATCTTATCATTTTATCATAAGCAACATAAATTAAGATGAACATTCCATTGATATCAACTTAACAAGAGTAGTTCATGGAAAAATACCTGTTCCGGTGGTTGATGATGATACCTTTGTCGTATAGCTCCAGCTGAACACTCCTTCTCACCGACCCAACCGGATTTACCTCCCAGCCAACTAGGAATAGATTCCTAGACCAGGAAACCTCCACAGGTTCCCTAGCCCTCCGTGCCCAAGTCCAACCAGATATAGTGTGTCCTCAAGAAGAATGTGCAAAACCAGATAACAATACTTTCCTCCTCCCAAGAAACCTCCATAGGTTTCCAAGGTCTCCCCAAAATCATAACAAGTCCAAAACAATCACAACCAACCCCCACAATCATAAGCAAAACCTCCCCCAAAACCTCCCCTTTTCTCCCTTCCCCCTTCCCTTTTATACCCTCCTTCCCTTCTCCATCTCAACCACCTCTCATTAATGT
>APFE031369486.1:2120-15110 GCA_000404065.3 Pinus taeda | reverse complement strand
TTATCATTCATATGTAAATTAAAATACATTGTAAATAAAATTTAATTAATTTTTAGAAAAAAAGTATTCATTAATAATATAATTTAGATGGTAGATTTTATAATCCAATCATTTTAATTTAAAATGGTGGTTTCCAACAACCGTTATTCTCTATGTTTAGTATTTTGTTAGAAGTATATCAAATTAGTGTTTTTAGTTTGAGCTATATATATATAAACCATAAAACTAAAATATCATCTTTTACAATATCTATATAAAATTTAAATTTGCCAATACATATGGTATATGGCATACATATCTACAAATGTGTTCCTCATACCATTTTTCTAATTTAAAAATATATCGGCCTCTCTTTGCACCTTTTGGGGCAATTGCTAGTTATAGCTCTTCCAATGCAGTAATAATAAATCAAACCATAGCAGTAAATGCAAAGTTTAGTAATTTAATATCTTTCCAATTTGTGTGACACTCCACATAGAAAATGAGCTTAGCGCACCAAAATTGTTTGTTTGGCAATTCGATCAGCTTTGAAATTAATAACCATTAAGAAACTACAAACTTTTATGCATGCAACGTTTCATTTTAGAATTGTTACCAATTTACTTTAAAGCAATTTACATATTTTCCTCCTGTCCTTACTTTGTAAATGAGTGAATTTTTACTCAGTTGCGCCTCTGATTACATGAATTGGTATCAGTCCTCAGGAAAGATTTTGAGTGGAAAGATTCTGAGTAGAGAGTAGATTGTTGTTTTCTATTAGAAAAAACAAAAAGGTTTTCCCAAAACGAAGCAATTACTAATGCTATGGGGTGATTTTAGTGCGTGAAAACTTAATGGGTGGATTCAAACTGCGAGCTAAGAAAGAAGTCAAATCGTTGTTGTTGCTAAGAAGTGTTATTGGACGGTTGTAATTCTATTGTTGTTGGGCATGTCATTGCTGAAAATGACTACCAGTGAGAGATAAAGCCATCTGTGGAGAGGCCATGTTGTAGTAGAGTAGGTGTGGAAGCTAAATCATTGTGTTGTTGTAGAAATGCGAGCACATTGTTTTTATTTGTTTTCGTGTATGAAAATACTTAAGTTTTGTGATCTATGAAAAAACAGGGGAGCTAACAATGGCATCCATGCATGCCATTTGTGATCTCTTCTACAATTTTAAATGACAACACTGCAAAATTCAATATAGTGAATACAATAAGGAAAGGTGTTGCACAACCTAGCTTTGTATAAATCTCATGGGAAATTCTTCATGTTGCACTTATAAAAATTCTCTGTAGTTTGCGAACATCTTAGAGACCATACTCTCTACATAGTTTTGGAACTACTATTTCATCATAGATGGCTCTATGTTCATGGTTGTGAGGAAGAATTCTTGAAGCCTAAGAATCCAAGTGGTAAAAATTCAAATGTGTTCCTTTCATTTGCAACACTAGTATTGATCATTTAACCATGCAAAAATTTTGAATGTCCTTTCAAGAAGGATGAGACTTACAAATCTACAAATGTCATTTAGAAATTGTCTTGAGCATTTTTCTATATATCGTTGACATTTTTTTATGTATTTTTTGTTTGACACAACTTAGTTGATAATGCATTATTAGTCAAGAGGAATAACATAACATGTTGCATTGTGTTGACTCAAGTTACCTATTGATGTTGAATTTTTGTTATAATCGTATAGATTTTGTACAATTCTTGTATGGGTCCTGTATTGGCCCAGAATATACCTACTTTTGAAAAGAGAATAGGGTATATATATTTGCAAGTTGTACACTATTAAGCAAGGTATTTAAAAGTATTTGATGATTCTAATGCTTCAAACGATGTTTCTAAGGTGAATAATGTTATTTGAAAATAAGGTTTCTATTGTTGTCCATGGGAAAATTTCTATTTGGAACCCATGACAATAGTGGAATGATACCTGTACATACATTTGTAAGTTGAATATTGTTTTTTTGGTAATCTAGTCACACCTTTGTATTAATTTAAACAAGAAAACAATGTTCATGTTATTGTTTTGAGGCTTTTGCAATTTGTGTTTTGTGTAGAGTCATCTTCCAGAATCATCACATCCATAATTGTTTGAATCGAAATTTCAAACCATCCACCGTTGCTATTGGTCTGTCATTGGGGAAACCAAACTAGTAGCACGTAAGTAAAGTCTTTAACAAAATTATTAGTTTGACTGTAACAATATAAATATATAAGTCATGTATCCTAAGACTATCAAACAAAGCAATGAAATACTTAAAACTAGAGCTAATGATAAGGTTGTATATCCTAATCTAAAAAATAAAAATAATAATAATAAACTTAACCATCATTAGGGATAATCTGTTGGTTGGGGTGAAGGTGCAACCTCCTCTTCCTTGTTCTTAGGAAATCTTAATTCTACTACTTTCTTGGAAAGAGAAGTCACCTTGTAATCCAAATTGTCCACTTGTAACTGTAGAGTATCTATGCACAAGAGAATCTCCTATTGGGACTCACTTCTTTCTAACATGACTATACCCATGGTAGTTTTTATTTTCCAATAGAGATATTATGGTGTTTACATATATTGGGCGTGTCTTGATCTAGTATTACCCAGGTCTAAATTCCATTGTCTTGTATTTTCTTCAACCTCTCTATTTGATAGAAATATTCTTCCCACTCTTGCTTCATTTTCAATAATTTCAATTCTTCTCTAGTGACCCTAGGGGTATGCTCCAAACAATATACTACAAAGAATTTTATGTCATCTTGTGCTCTCATGTGCAGGGAGACTCCTTGACCTTGACTTATGTGTTGGCTAGGGGAAGAAATGGGATGAGAAATGGATTTTGATAAAACAAGGTATGGGGGGAGTTGGATAGGGGACGTAAGGAAAAGATCATGTGGGAGAGACCAACAAAATAGTGTCCACTAGCCTGAAAGATAAAGCAGAGCTACTTGGAACCATAATATCAACATAGCCAAATGGGCTTGAATTTGGGTGCCAACTTATTAACTAACCGTGAACTTCTCCATATTCACAAGGTGAGGTTCATGAACAAGGCCATAATTACAGTCATGTGTTTCCATAACCATATTTGAATACTTTTGTTTGAGATGATGAACATTATTTCCCTTCATTCCATCGCTTTTATGTAGGCATTTTTGAACTCCCATTTGGTAGCCAATCACGGAGATGAGCAGTGATGGCATGCTAGGAGGAGTTGGTGGTATACATGTTGTTCAGGGAAAACGACATGGGGTTGTGTATGTTGAATATTGTTGAAGAAGGTTTTCATCCATGATGATATAAATGATGATTTGTGTGATGTATAACCTTGAATAATGGTAGCAATTGTATTGTATGATTTTCGATGACAATAGTAAGAGCACTTTGTTTTGTAATGGAAACATACAATCGTTTTGCAAGAATATGAAAAATTCTAATGGGACTTGGAAATGGTGCTTGCTACAACTAGTATGGTGCATCGATAATATAGAGGATGATGAAATGAAGGATATAGAGAAATTGTGAAATGGAGGATAAGACATGTAGTATGAAGATGATGATGATGATTCTTGCAAATAGAACTTGCAATAAGATGTACAATGTTGCTTTGTTGTCATGATTTTTGTATAGATACATTAATCATTCCAATTGTTTTATTGGTGTAGGTATATTGGAATGCTTTGTTTCTCAATCTAGTTTGAGAACATAATTGGCCTATTGCTAGTCATATTTAGTGTCTGTGTACTTGAAACACTTATGATACAAAAGTTTTTGTTTCCTCCTTTTTTTCATTTGTTTTTTCATTTTTATTGTCAATCTATTGATGTCATTTTTGGTTCTCACTTGTGCCTTACCCACTTTATCCTAATAGGGTTTAATGAGGAGGAATGCCTTTATTGTAGACCTAATGTTACCTCCATGGTGGTTTTCAGCCAAAGGTCTATCCCAAGTGAATTGATGAGGTTTCCACTTGGATATTATATTATTATTATTTATTTCTTTTTGTTTCATTTGCAATGTTTCTGATATCTAGGCGGCTTGAGAGCATTTTTACTCTCAACCACACCAAATTGTTAGGTTTTGAGTATGGTTGTGACTTATTCCATTTATAGAGGCTTATTGTAGATATTTTCTAAAGAGTGACTACAACAACCCTTGGATTTCTTAGTGATTCGCCATTTTGTACTATTGATTCTCCATGATTTTACAAGATAATATAATATGGTGAGAGATTCGCCAAAAAAATAATATATACATATTATATTATTAATAAAATCGCCTTCCATTTTATCTATGTATCATGGGGATTCACCCATTTAATATACATATAAATTTATGGAGGTTCTTAAAATTTTCCGTGTAGAAAAGTCTACTTCTCTATGAGGTGGAAACTCTAAAATATCTGCGAGGAATACATCCTGAAACTGCTGTAAAACTGGGTACCTTCTCAATACCTCTGCATCCTCAATATCCTTACCTTTATCACTAGAAATATGCACTGCAAATAACACACACCCTTTCATGTGACTGCACTTTACCTGCATAGTTGTCACCATTCTAATTAATGTTACCTTCTTCTTACCCTGCAAGATCATATGTTCTCCATTGTCATCCAAACACTCAATAGCCTTGTCATAACAATGCACCTTGCTCCTATGAAGATACAGCCAGTCCATACCCAACAACATACTGTATGATCCCAATGGAAGCACATTCAAATATGATGACGTAGGCATACCATTCAACTCACATGCACAAGCTCTTACCCAATGACAAACTCTTTTCTTAGTGTGTATAGCCAACTGCACTAACCAAGATTTTGCATACACTTATTTATTCAAACCACACTTATCCACCAAGCCAAGATTAACATAACTATAATTAGATCTAGGTTCAATAAAAATAGAAACAACTTGATCACAAATCTTATCGTCCATTTCGAGAATAGATGCTCGGTGATCTGTCTGCTTATTATCCAACACTGCATAAATCCGAGGAATACTTTGTCCAACATCCCCCACTGTCTGTGCCTCTTGAGCATTGTATATCTGCGGTCTACCACCCTGATGTTTTGGACAATCTCTCCTGCGATGATATTTTCCACAAGTCCAACAATGTAAAAGCTTATTGCCATCATCCTTGTTCTGCTCCTCAAACTAAAATACCTACCCTTTGTCAGATGCATTGAAATTCTTAGGCGGTATTGCATTCTCTTTTTTACCTGTGTCCTGAGCTCTAGCTTGCTTCTTATCCCATTTCCCTTTATTCTTCGCATTACCTTTCCAATCCTGCTTGATCTCATATTTTCATTTCGATTTTTCATAACAATGCTTTAGTTTTTATGGATTCCTCCAATGAGCTAGGCTCATAAAACTCAATCATGCATTTGAATACTACCGGCAACCCACTAATGAATCTTCACTTTCTCCTCCTTCAAATAAGGCACATACCTCAACAAATCCAAGAATCTGCTAGTGTAGTCCTCCTTGGTCATGGATCCCATATTTAGCTCATAGAATTCTTTTTCCCTATCATCATAGTATCTCTCTGATAAATACTTCCTCCTGAAAATTCTCTCGAACTCATTCCAAGTCAACTCTTCTTCATGAATACATTTGGAATTCTTACATATTCCCACCAAATGTCTTCTTTACCTTTAATACTAAACATAGTTATTTTGGCCTTCATGTTCTATGAGTAATCATGCAATACGAAGAACTTATTCATCACAAGAAACCACACTTCAACATCTTTTGACTTCTTCATTTATCTATCAAATTTAGGTGGATTTTCTTTATTTAACTCATCCAACAAATATCCCCTGTTACTCCTCCTATAAGGATGATAAAGATGATGACCATGATACCTATCTAAACCATAACTAGAGTAAATTCCATGTCCACTGCCTTGTCTATCCCATGTATCCAAGAACCTGCCATCTCTAATTGTGTCATCTTTATCTAACATGTGCCCACCATGAGACTTACTACCATATGCTCCATTTATCATGTCCTTCTGTCCATGACTAATCCTATGTGGTCTCTATCTCTACAAGTCTGACAGGCTATGAAGGATAATTGCATTAACCTCTTCTTGTTTCTTCTATGCCCTCACAAGTCTCTCTTGTGACTAAATGATTCTATCATTATCTGCTTTACAAATTCTTATTTTTTCCTTCAAACTTATTAAAGTGTCTACTATGTCAGGAGAGTACCCATAACCATGTTTCTCATATGATCTATAGGAAGAGTCTCATGAATTGTAGTATACCATTTTGCTAGTCATCTTTGATCTTCTTCTTCTTCCTGCAAGGTATATCATGTCAGCTAAACCAAATCATAAACAAACCAACGTACCCCGGTATAGTTCAAGGGAGGATATCTCATTTGCAAGACCAACCAGATTAGCATAATAAATGTATAATCATAATCATCACAATATATCGACATTATTTCAACCATTATCCATCTACCTTGCATGACTATACCATAACCATGACAATACATGCATAACGACATATAGACACTGACATGAATAACAACTGCATAATTGACATACACTCATGACGACCATATCCGAAAACAATCACCATCAACTTCTACATGACACACAACTGCAACAATGACCGCCACCATGCATACACAACAAGCACATCGACCACAAGCATAAAAACACATGTGCAACCACACTTGTATGCATGACAAACACATTCCGCCCATCTAATCCAAGGGGTGAACCATGCTTTGATACCACTCTATAACACCCTCCTCCCACATTTACCCAAGCTAACTGGCCAAGTAGGGTAAACATGTGATGAAGAGTTAAGAAAGTGGAACCGACGAGACAAGACCAATCTTACCTTCCTCGAGAGATACAGAACTTTTAAGGGACAACTAACCCTTCCAGATTCCCAACCCGTGAGACAACTTGATGCTTTGATGAACTAGACTAGCATTCACTCCCGTGTGTTGAGGCCTCGAAAATCGCTGCAACAACATTGGGGGATAACCACTCGGTCTAGACCTTGGTACAACTCCTTTTCCGTTTGGGATGGTGGCTCCAACTTGAGATAACGGGACCAGTTTCCCGATATTGAATAAAAGGGATGGATGGGTGATGGATAGTTTGCTTTTCATAATAGGCGATTAGCTTATTCTATTGGCAAAAATAGGGAAACTAATACTAATCCCGGGAACAACTTATTCATTCGGAATGCAGCGTTAAATAATCCTTATCTATCTAACAAGCATATAGATGACTCTGTAAAATAAACATGAGATATTCAATCATTCAAAGATTACTTCATATGAATAGTCAAAATGAAGCGATTAATACAAATTACTGCATTCACTATTTATATCATCGATACATATATACAATTGAAAGAGAAGCAAGCTATAAACAACCAATAGTGGGATGCATAAAGGATGCTGCGAAAAGCACATATACATATAAGCGATAATAGCAAGAGCGATTTAAATAACAATTCATATAACAGGAATGAGTACATACGCAGATAATAGTACCATGTGAGCTGCTAATCAATCCCAGATATCAATCGCTATTCACAATTCTTCCTTCAACACATAAATGCTTTTAAACAAAGACAATAGTGAACATTTGCATAAAAACTTTCCTCATTAAACTTAGAATCATTGGTCCAGTTTCATAAAAGAATATCCCTGAAGTACAATAGTGCAACTTCAGGGTTTAAGTCATATACAAAACTTTACGACCCTTTCTAAATGCATGAAAGGGTCTATAAATACTACTAAGCTAAAAAAATCTATGAAACAAAATCCTACTAAATTGGAATCAGTAAATGCGATCTATCTTCTTGGGGCGATTTGGCAGTCGGCGATGTGAATCATGACTCAGGCTGTTTGCCTTTAAACCTGAGCTGGCTTATCGCAGGCATCGGCTCCACTTCTGGCGGTCTGTTGAGGCACAAGCTGAATTGGGCAGCAAAGGTGGCATCCTGAATGTCGGGTATGATATACCCGATAGCATCTGTAAGGCATTTTAAGGCGGCTCTTTGGTTGTATGGCTTCACTAAGAAGAACCAATAGGCATCCCATGTTAAACTGTTGATCCCCGCGATTAATCTTCCATTTTTCTCCAGCTCCGGGTAGCATGAATGCTCCAACATCTTCGTTGATGTTAATTGGCCTGGAGTACATTGGGAAATAATATTAGACAAATAAAGCGTATTATTTACTAATTCAACCAAATTACCAGTGGTTGCTTTCCATCTAAAAATCGCTCTTTCTGCCTTCATTAACTGTGATTGCCATTCTATGAATAGTATTTCTTTGTGCAATTCCAGAATTCTTGGTAGATTAGTCGCTTGGCCCTGATCGAAATCTTTCCATTCCAGAAAACTTGTCAGTGTTTCTTCGGCCTAATCCAAATCGGTCCTTGCCTTTTCTACCTTTTCGCTTATGGATGCTACTAACTCGCACAATGGTTCTGCCTGTGTAATCTGCTGACATAGGAGCTTAACTTGATTAATCAATTCCTTATTTAATTGAAGCGCCTCTTCTTTGAATTCATCTACCTGAGGGAGCCTTTTCATTTGCTCAATTTGAGTTGACAATTGAGCGATTTGCTCATCTTTAGCTTTTATCGTTCCCTCAGTTGATATTCTTAATTGCTCCAATGCTGGCGATAGCTCCCTTTGCCTTTGGATTATGCTCTCGTCAATCCTCTGTTTTTCCTCTTGTAATTGCTTAGTCAGCTGATAATTGTTCTGCTATTGTACTAGCAATTCCTGCTTCGCCTGCTTTGCCTTCTGCTGAACTCCCGATAATTGCGCCTGTAGAGAAAAGATGTCTTGATCCTTCGCTTTCAATAAACTACTCATCTCCGATGCTTTATCAATGGTCGCCGCCGAATATGCTCCAGCGTATTGCGATAGCTTGGTTAAGTCATCGGAGGGGTCGAATTCCTCTTTCCACACAACATTGCCCGTCACTGTTAATTCAGGGAATAGAGAAGGTTGATCAGCCCTTCTCCTTTTCCTCTGTCGCTTTACAACAGCTTTATGCTTTGGGTCGTAGAATACATCCAAAGGGGGAATCTCTTCTATTTGCAAAATGATTTCACCCGATGGATCCTTAGGAATTATTTCTATTTCTTTTGATTTGGGTGGGTCGTTGGTTTCGCTCGAAACCTATTTTGGTGTCGCTTCCTGTGTGTCCCCCTCTTTAGAAACCTCATCGTCTTTCGAGCACTCTAAGTTGCCGATGATTGAGTTGAATTGCTGCCATTGCTGGAGCAAATTCGGATCAATTTGTGTATCATCATTAATTTTAGAGTTGCTCTCTTCTTGAGTTTTCGCCTGGGTTTCTTCCTGCCTCTGATCATGCACTTCCTCCTGCTGCTTTCATGTAGTAGGAGGTGGCGTATTACTTCGCTGCTCAGGCTCGCTTGATTTTGTCGTCGTTGGAGTAGTCGCTAACAGGTCTAGAGGCAGAGTTTGCAATCTTTGTTCTCTAATTCTATTAAATTCGGCTAGCCCCTCATCGTTGTATACATTTTTGGCAAGCGATTTAACTTGATACAGTGACTCGGCCGATGCAAACAAATCCTCGAATCTGTCTTCTTTGTGCTCGACCTTGGCCAATCAATTTGGCCTGGTCGAGTGCATTGTAAGCGATTTTCCTTGGATCATACTGCCTGCTTGGCAGAGTAGCCAAAGTCAGCGAATTTATCTTCCCAGCTTCCTTCTCTGCATGTTTGATATCATGCAGGGTATAAATTCCAATTCGTAGGGGAAAGGAGGGCCAGACATGCTTTTTCGCTTTTTTCAGGGTCTGAGTAACCCCATCAGCATTGATTTGATAAGCTACTTCCCTGGCAAGTAACTTATCAGGGATGTAAAGTGGGAGCACATGGGACCTGGCCTGACTGCCAAAAACTCTAATGTAGGTGAATTTCTCCTCTCCAAACCAACTTGCTACTGTGGTTAAATCTACCCCTGCTTGTTCAGAAATCTTCGGGGCAGGCTTATCAAAAATGGAGTAATAAATTGGCAACATAAAACCGTTGCAGATTTGATATAGGTGGTGCTTGTAGTTGGTCTTCCACAACTTTTGATGATATATGTGGATGGGTGTGGGGTCTTGCGACGTCCACCTCCATCCAAGCACAGGAAACTTAGAATTAAAACATAATACATCCAACACATAGGCGCTGTAATAAAATGGCAGAATGAACCTCTCTGTGATGCGAGAGTTAAACCTGAAATCGAGAATGGCCTTGGCTAACTTGTCAGATAATATATCCGCCCAATCCATAATCTCGCCACTACATGCCGCCTCCATTAAGGGGACCATTTCTATGGTAAAATTGGCGGAGTCATGCAATCCCCATAGTCTACATAACATAATTCCAGCATAGCAGTAAGGAGAACACAAAGAGTCGACTGAGTACTTACCCGAGGATTCATGCTTGTGCTTTGCTGGATTTTGTCTCCAGCCTCGAATTGGTTCGGAATCGGTCTCATTCTCTGCTCGGAACTTCTCCAGAAAAGTTGTGTTATACTTTTTCTCTTCTGCCGGTAGGTGATACATTTGCCTTAGATCTGTGGCTCGAAAAGAACCGAAAATCCTCCCATCTGCAATGCTAAACATTCTGTCGGTAATTGGGATCTCTTGGATTTCCCATCTTACCACATTCGTATATGGGAGAATTTGCTCCCGGGCCGCTATCCTGTGAAGAAAGGAATTGGCCAAGTCTTTTATATTGGCCTCAGATTTGCTGGTACTATCGCATGAGATTTGTATCCCGGTCACCTTCGGCTCTTCGGCTTCAATCAAATTATATGTCCCTTGCCAAGTGGCTCTGGTAAGTCCCAGGCATGTCGTATCTGATATAAGCCCTTTCTTTTTACTTCCTAAATCAACAACAGATTGCCCTGCGGCTGGCGAAGCAGTAGGCATTGTAGTCTTTTTGGACTTCTTTCCCATTCCACCCAACTCTGTCTCTGTGGAAGAATCCTGCACAGAGTGAAAGATAGGCGTAATACAGGCAACAATAACATGAATTGAATAGACTGAGGTATATATATCTTGATGCATTCATAGTGATCGATTGACTTAAGACGGCTTTCGGATCAAATCTGTGAATAGATCGCAAGCTTGCTGTTTTCATTAAATGGCCGTTAAGGCCTGTCAATCTCATTAATACCAGTCGCTTCGGTTAAGGGCCGAATGATTTATTTGAGCATGCCTTGGGCGATTTGGTGGTTGAACGCGGATGAGCGGCTTTTCAAAAGATATTGCCTTAATTACGAATAAATCGTATTAAACTGCCTTTATGATTTTTACTTTGAAAACTGCGCTTTTTACCCTTTTCGCAATCGGGCGTCGGGAAAATCCTAAGTTATTGCTTTGGTTCCATTTGGAATCCCCGATCGCCGATAGCGATATCGCATCGCGTCGGGAGTAGCGGGTAGGGCAGTTTAGAATGCGGGCAAGGTGAGTCGCCGATCGCCGATAGCGATGTCGCATCGCATCGGGGCGAGTGGAAGTTTATTTGCGTTTAAGCATTATCGCCGATTGCTGATTTCACATCGCATCGGAGCAAGGGGTTGTTAATTGTGTTACTTTATGCTTTGCCGATATCCGATAGCGATTTCGCATCGGCGGAAATCAAGATGTCCCTAAGTTGTGTTCCCTTTGTCATTGCGATATGCGATCTTGCGATCGCTTTATCGCAATGATAAAGGTAAATCGTTTTACGTTGGGGTTTTTTATTGGTTTTATTGAAAAGGCCTCTTTGAAAATAGAACTTTAATTGATACCAATTTTAAAACAAAAATTAAAAAGGGACCCATTTCATATTATGGTTTTGGAATAGTAATGATATGAAATGGGGGGTTGTTGTAGGGCACAATAATTGGCGATTCGCTGGAAGAAACAGTTATCTATGAAAAATATAGAAATACTTAAACTTTTTCAAAAATAGAAATTTTAATCAAAAGGGAAAAATTCTAATATAACTAGGTATAGTTGCATTCTAGACAAAACAAAACTTTCTTTGCTAATTTCCTCTTTTGTTAAAAATAGATACATTCTAGATTCTAAATTGGCATTTGTTGGTTGGTATTGATAAAACAGAGAAATTTTCCAAATCAACTATTAAAATTAACTCCTTTGTCATAGGTAGAGCCTTTGCTGCCAGCAAACGTCCATAGTTTCGGCAGGGATACCTTTTAACCATATCATTGTCTATTGTTCCATTCACCTTAGAGCATGATTATCAGAATGAATTCAAAATATGTTTTTTCACATTTTGTATTTCTTTTCTTTTTCTTCTATTTTGCAAGATAAAAAGCCATTGCCCTGGTGTGGTGGCCAGTTAGGTGACAATGCCATTCACTGGTAGTAATCTAACCGAACAAGCTGGCTCGTGATGAGACCCCTTGTCTTACAATTGAAGCCATTACCCTGTTTTGGTATGCAGTATTGGTAATGTCGGCAAACTATTTCCCTATGAACATGGTAAGCAGGCTTGTAATAAGACCTCTTAACTTTTGTATCTAGTATTCCTGGAATTACACCCTGAATAATCATGAACTTGAGTAAATGGGATAGACAATTTCCTTCTTAAGATAGGATGGATGACAAGGTAAGAGTTGGAGATGCTGAATTTGGATTAGCTCCTATTTTAAATTTTGATAACCTTTTTGTAACCAATTTGAAAAATCTAAAAAGATTTACAAGATTTATAAACTTTGAGAGGGGTTCACTAGGATTGTAGTGTAGTTTCAGAATGCAATTACAACTAATTTCCTAGAAATCATTCATTTTATTTAAGACTTCTATTTATTTAAAAGTAAATATCGCACTACTTGTTTTGAGAAACTCTTTGAATACAACAAAGGTCAAATAGAAGCTGCCTTACAGTTTTATTTTCTAATGTTGCTACAAATTACAAAAATGCTATTAAAAAGGAGAAGGGGTTACCTCCTCAATTGAAAAATTTCTTTAAGATCAGACCAT
>APFE031369484.1:0-19501 GCA_000404065.3 Pinus taeda | reverse complement strand
GGTAGCATATTGAAGGTATATAGGGAAAATTATGTCCCTGGAAATTCACACTGAAAAATGAAGGGAGGAAATTCTTAGTGCCATCTGCAATTGAAAGTGGGCATGGGACTATAAACTACTCTACAAAAAGGGACTTCGCCAAAGGAAGATTATTGTGCATATGATGAAGTCCGAAGGAACTACAACAAAGAAAGGATGAATTCTCCATAAGGAAAGGTTTGTCGAAGTTGGTCGGCAATATGACCGTTGGAAGGAAAAAGCTACCATCAAAAGGAAGTTTTTGTTTAAGGGCGTGGGAGAAACGAATTTATGAAGCTAGCCGAATCTAGCACATCCCTGCATTAAATGAGCAAGATATTAGCCAATCATGGGGCTGGAAATTCAAATTCATTATAAAAACCATATCCCATGCCACATTTTACACTTTTTTGTCTTGAGAATTTAGTTTGAGAACTTTCAACTAAGTGTGAGAGAAGTAAGCTATTGTATGTCTACAAGAAGTTTTGAAGAACTTGCTAGAGCATTTGCAAAGAGAGGGCTAGCAGGAGTAATGGAAGTCCAGGGTGGTCAAGCCGTAGTAGAAAATGTACCCATGTCCCCAAGGCACGCGATGTCCTCACAAAAGCAAGTACCCACAGAAGCAAAATCACAGAAGAAACAATAAAAGAGGCCAGTTGAGACCTCTAGGGTAGAACTGAGGACATCTCTGAGGAAGAAGACACAAAAGGAGGTGCGAACAAAGAACAAGGAGGAAGTGTTGGGGAAGATCCCACAACTGAAGATGGAGAACTAGGATTTCAATGATTGGAGAAAATACGAATAGTTTGAGCCAATCAAATACCTACAACAGGTATATTACCTAGAAAGTGGAGTTACAAGGTTGGAGCCGCACCAGTGGGCTGTGGGGTTGCAAATAGTAGGTATGTTAAATATGCTACTTGTGCCACACTTTGGTAGAAGCACATCCAATACAATCTGTGTGGGACAGCTTCTCATATTAGTACATGATGGATGCCTCTAGCTGGGGATGAGGATCCTGATCGAAAAAATGTTGATCAGAAGAATTATAGGACTACCTCACCAAGGAAAAGACCCCGCAGAAGAGTTTGTGGTAAAGAATCAAGATAAGGCGATGACACATATGATGAAGGATAGGTTTTGAATTGTCAAGAATCACACAGATACAATATCAGCTATATCAACAACCAAGGGGTCCACTTCGCCACGCACATCTTGGTAGAAAATATCATGCGAAAGTGCAGGGAAAATGAGGTCCTGCAATCATGGTTTCTTTGGCTGCGCGGTGTAGCATTGTGTCTACTTTAACTGGGTCACTTGTTTTTATAAATAGTTTTTGGAAGATAGCAGGGAGGCGTAGGAGGAAGGGAAGATTTTTCATTATGCATGGTTAATCATCATCATCACACTAATTGCATGAAAGGAGCCTAACGACTCGTAGTTTCCTCCTATTGAACCAGATGTTTGTGAAGTAGCGAAGTATGCCTCCCTTTGGTATACTAAGGAGTCGTCGTGTGTGATGGAAAATTGGATTTTCTTCGTAATACTATCGATGGATTTACACATGTTGTTGAATCAGCACCTAAGGTTATCACCCAGTCTATATAGGTAATACTGCAACATCGCGAACTTTAAAGCAGACTTCCATCAAGTTTATGTGAAGGCAAGGAAGAACCTGACAAGGACATGGCACCCATTGCCATATTTAGCGGCTGATGACGATTTACTCGCAATAGTACGACATTGGTCAACAAAGTGGATGACTCCACCTATTGAAGATGTTGGAACAAAGAAGTGTACTCTACAGCATGTAGGTCCGAGTGGAAAGGATACTGAAAATGAACAAGGCATGAAAGAGACAGAGGTAGAACAATAACATGGTACTCAAGAACCCCTCAGTGATGAAGGAGTTTCAAAGGAGTCACCATTCATCATTAAAAGGAGGGTACCTACAACAAACATGCCAGGGATGAGGAAAAAGTAGAAGGCGAACAAATATAGGGGTGCTATACCACTTTTCCTCACTAATCGGGACATCGACAAAATCGGGGATAAGGTCCAAGAGGTAGCAACAAGAACTTGGGACATAATTGATGACCGTTATAGAACAATCTTAGTTGCGGTTCAGAGGGGCATCAAAAAGTTGAAGGTACTACCACAGACAGCAAGACAACCAGAGTAGACAATTCAACCAATGCAAGTAGAGCAATGAATAGAGACAACATTTGGCATTAGAATTTTTGGGGTGCCAACTGGAGCACTATAGTTCGAAGCACCAGAGGACAAGGAATGAGCTAAAGCCTAGAGCAGCGTCAATATGAACAATTATGTGATTTCGATTCATGTATTGTATGAATTCCACCAAAGTATAACAACTGAGTTGCAAGAGTTGGAACAACGAACTTCGCTATGGACCAGTCAAGTGGAAAATGAGAAAGCTTCATTGAAAAAGGAGCTGGAGCAGTTGGCTAAGAAAAGGGCTGAGGTATGGCAGCAACAGAAGTAATTGGGAAATCCCATTGTAGACACTTGTACCATAATTCCATATGTGAAGGTCTGTGAGGAGGAGCCACCAACAAAGAAGGTTGCAAAGCTCGCCCTCGCAACAAAAGAATCAAAGAATACGATCGCAAAGATGGAATTTTACTGTGAAGTGCATATTTCAGAGATGCAAATAAGACTATAGTTAGCCACGCCGCCAAAAGTATGAGAGTAGAGGGATAAAAACTTAAAATCATCTTTTAAAGGCATCTCCGACACAGTGGTGGATTGTGGAAAATTACTATATGAAACTATGCAAATTTGGACCTCATTGCAGGAGGATCCAAACATTCAGAAGATTAAGGATGAGATACAGGTGAAGCAGAAGCAGTGGGAAGAGATCTTGGCAACTACAAAGACACTACCAATCTCGTAGAGGCTTACCAGTATTACTAAAGAAAATAACCTCCATAAATAGATAGAAGAGATCTTGGCAACTGTAAAGACCCTACCAATCTCGTAGAGGCTTACCAGTATTATTGAAGGAAACAACCTCCATAAATAGATAGAAGATCTTCAGAGGAAGGAGAAGATCTTGCAAGCAAGGACTCAGCTATGGCAGGATGAGGCCCTCCAAATTTCACAAGAAGTGGATGGAAGGATCAATCAGTTAAATGAAAGGGAGAAATAAATACTACAAAAGAATACTAGTCCGACTATAAAGGCATTGCTCGAGGAGGTGCACCAAGAGGAGAAATAAATAATAGAAATATTCTAGCAATACAATGCAATCTATAATGGTATTACAACGAAGATCAAGGGCGTCGTAATTGAGTGACTCAAGACGAGTCAGATGTGATTTTTGGGGGTCTATTAGGTGCATCCCAACTTGGTCTAATTTTGATCAAAGGCTCATAATTTTGAAGAGAGGAGCGCATGGAGTCTGTTATGTTATATTTACCATGTGATTTTTAGGGGCTCTAAGGCAGGTCAAAGCCCCTCATTTTGTAACGGGTATTGGGTGTTGGTTCATTATTTTGTCGAATCCATGGTATGTGGACCATGGTCTTGTAGTAATGAAATCTATATAAGAAGATGCAATACTTCGTCGAGTAATAAGAGATAAGAGGAAAATAATAGATGAATCAGTGATATCTTCTATCTTTTGGGCTTTAGGAGAAGGCTCCGCAGCTGAGTGCGCAGAGGCCTTGAAGAATTTGCAGCTAAGTGTGTAGACCACCTGCAGCTAGGTGCATAGGTTGAATAAGTTGTATGTATTGAAGATCTATCTTAATAAATAAGAAGATGTTTCAGCAAAATCTTATGTATCTATGTTTATTATCTGTGTTTATACATATTGTTATGCATGTTTTTTCTTAATTATGCAAAAGAATGAATGTTATAATATTGTATGATATGTTTATGTGATATGTGCAAATATGTGAATTAAATCATCCATGCCAAGTTATTTAGGCGTGTGAAGTTGTAGATAGGTCTAATAAAAAATTAAACACACGAGCACCACAATGCCCATATCTCTCTGCCTCCAGAAACCTAGTTCTGTAACGTCACATAACCGCTCGGGTGAGACTGTGATATGCTTGCAAGTCATTGTCCGAAAGGGCCAGTGGTTGAGCGTTTTTTTCATGCGCAGTACACTTTGAACCTGGGTCCAATCTCCTTGAGCCAACACAGATCCCCAGCTCGGAATTATGTTTTGTGTTTACTTGAGCGATATCTGTTTCCCAAAATTAAAGCTAGATAATCTAGAAAACTGTATGAGTTTAGAAATGTATTGGATTTCATTTTTAATTTCCACAAATAGGATGAGTATACAAAGTATCTTTTGTGTGAATTATATATGCCTAATTTATTTTTGGAAGAGCACGTGAAAGAAAATCTTGTCCCATTTATTGGAGACATTCAATTTCAGTCTTTGATATCATTTTCTAGGCACGAGGTTAAGTGGGAAAAATCTTATCACACCTTCAATAAGAGAGAACATGGTCTTAATATTTAGGTCAAAGGAGCACCTAATAACCCATTTCACACACAAATTCGTCATGGTATCTTCATAAAAAAATCTAGTGTTGATTCTGCACTTATACAAATTCATTATGATGTCTTGCATTTAGGGATGGAATTTTTGGAAGATATCAAGGATGAGGCTCTTCGTGGAGCTAAAGTGAGATTGCAAGCATCACCTAACAAAGTCAAGAATATAAAGCCCTTTCACTACCACAATTTTCAGTATGCCATGACCAAAGTAGATGACTATGTTCACCTGGTTTTGGGAAGAGGTATCAATTACATGGGATACAGATACAGATACAAATGTCCCATGACCTAGTCCCTCAATATTTTTATAAATCTAATTATGATTTATCAGAAGTAGGTAAGTATGTGGATTTTGAAGAACTCCGAAGTAGAAATCGGTTTAGAAATAGAGGAGAGGAATCTTATGAAGCATACTCCTTAACTCTCTTACATATTAATCATTTATTTGCATGAGGTCATGCAAAAAGGTTAGTTGGGGGTGATGTTGGGCCTCATAATTGTCATAAATTTCTTGCCTTACTTCTTAGTTTTCATATTATTTTCTAAAATAGGTTATGATAACTTATGTAGTATGGATTCTAGTAGTGTTTCATATGCATTTATTGTTTTATTATTTTTATGAAGAAATTACCATTAAAGTGTCATTTACTTACGAATGGATTCTTATTTTGGACAGGAATCTATTGATATATTGGAATTTGATGTTTCTTCCTGAAATGACCATGAGAGATCGAATAGCCTCATGTTGTCATACTTTGTTTGGAGAAAATTAGTTAAATACAAGCTTCTAACCTAGTCTTCCGGATGCATTAAGATCTTTTTAGCTTAAATGAGCATTCTAATAATCTTTAGATTCTGAGGATCGCTCATTATTAGAAATAGATTATGTGTTCTAAACTTTTACCAACATGATATAAAAACTTGTATTAAGCCTCAAAAGGGGTTGTTCAATTTGTAATATTGTTTTGACATAAGCTCAGACTTGCGAATACATTGATTGTAATTGGTTATTTGTAATTGAATGGAACCATTTATTACTCAAATTTAATCTGTTGTGCTGATTCTTTCCATAAGGTTGTTTGATTCTAGTGATTTGGGAATGATCCTAGAAGAAACATTGTCTTCACTTGCATCATTAAATTAGTGTTTTATTATTTTTTTCATCTATTTCCATTTGTGAAATTGTTCTTAATTTATCAGTTCTTGTTACCAAATCAAATGATCTATTTTGAATCATATTTATCGAGATCGTTACAAAATAGATTTGTTGTGGTTAATATGTTAAGAGCATTTTCATTTCTTTCCATTTCTTGTAGATTATCATAGATCGTTATCTTTCTTACTTAATCATTTTTCATGCTACAATTCTATAGTACTATTTTTCTATCTTGTAGTTGTTGTTCCCTAAGAAACAACTTGATGTTCAGTAGGTTTTCTTTTATTGTTTCCTATAGAAGAATTGAGAATTTAATGTTTTGAATATTTTTCTATAATTAGAAATTGCATTTAGAGTTTATTTCTTTGATATTGTAGATTTTATTTTCATTAGGATAGTAGTAACTAGTCATACCAGCATTTCTCTTGAATAAACTATGTCGATAACCTTCAAATAGAAAAATGAAGCCTAGGGTTGATAGATTAATGTGTAGAGGTTACTTGGTCCTTTTAGGAAAATCAATTGACTCAACGCCATGCATGCGGTTAGGGGTTAAGGAGTGTGAAAAGAAGCCCCAACTCAGGGCTTGTTCACGTGGGGTGGTGCTTTGGCCCAAGAGTGTCCTGTAGCCTTGAGGAATGAGGTGATTTTCTAGTTTGTCATCAGTTATCGGCCCCACTTCCTTAACTGGAGCTAGGAGGTTGGGTCATTTCATAGTAACTCTTAATATCGTGTTTAACCTGGTAGGTGCTGAGAAATCAATGCTAGTAGTATTAAGGATTCATTTCCATTTCTTGATAATTACTTGTGAATTATGTTAGTTTCTTTTACTTATTTATTATATTATATTTTATCAAGAAAATACCAAATTTTGTGTGTATGAATATCACAAGAAAAAAAGACACAAGATGGAGGCACTCATCCAAGGGAAAACCCAATCAAACCTCTTCCTTCAGTAGTTTTTACAGGACAAGACGAGATAATCCAAGACTCTTCAACAAAGATATAGACTTCCTCCAATCACCAAGTTAGCCCTTCCTTCCAACAACTTCAATCTAAGTCTTTGACTCTGCAGTGGTATAACTTCAACCTATCCAGCAGCAGAACTTCGATCTTCATAGAAATATATCTTTGACCCCAACAACAGACGCGTAACTTCATACAAGACAGAGAGAGAGCCCAAAAACTTTGACATTTTCTTCTCCTACAATTCTCCTTCTTCTCCATGAATTTCACAATTTTTTGCACTTCCTTCTTGTGTATCAAAATTGTTGAGTTGGTGAGAAAATGGATCGAAATACACTTTTATATATAGCCTCTTCTCTGGGTTGAATTTTCCTCATGTAGGCCGACTTCATCAAGCAAGGGCCGACTTGGTGTGGAGGTGACAAATTACATATTTTACTCAATAATAATTCTTTTTACATGATTCAAAATCCAAAGAAGTGTCTCATTAAATGGAAAATGACCATAATGACTCAATATAAAACCTACAAGTCCTCAATGGGGACTTTTACATTGTTGATAGTTTTGGACCTGCCAACATTCAGGGGATCTCCCCAGTATGAAGTCCTGACTAGACCGCACACCATTTGATGTAGGAGTCCCATCTAGTACGATGACCTGGCTGCCATTATCTTAGAGATTTTCCTTAGCTCTTGTTGTTCATCACATGAGAGTGTTATGCTTGTAACTTCAAGAAAGCGAGGTGAGTGTGCCTAGTGAGTGCGTCATGTAATTTCGTGTCTAGGTTCTCTTATTGTAAGGGAGAGGGTAAAAGTGAGCCTCTAGATGATAGGTAATAGTACCACCTAGGGAGAGACAAATGTGGGAACAACAAGGGTCTATCCAGCATCCAGCGGAAAAGTCCACAGCGGATGCGGCGATCCTTATAACAAAAGTACAAGGGAAACACGTACACTATCCAGCGGAGTAGTCCACATGGAGGTGACGATCATTATAAGAAAGAAAACACAAGCATGGTTTTTCTAATGTCCAGTGGAGTAGCCCACACAGACAAGACAACAGTGATAAACAATACAACACATCTTCAACAATGTAAGTACTAAAATAACCAAAGTAGTTCAACTATCTTATTACAGGTTAAGCAAACATGCATTACAAACATTTAAAGAATAGTCTTACAAATGAATACAAAACATGCATGAAAACATGTTGGCCTGGGATAGGCTTCTGAATTAAGCAAAAGTTCCAAGACATATATGTACACCATACATCACTAGCCCCAGTAGTGGGACATTGGAAACACTCCTCGCTCCTCAAAGAATAGACCATAGACTCTCAGGCTATGTGGGAAGAGCCAAGGTGAAAAGTGATTTTATCATACAGTGAGGGGGTATATATAGCCAAGGGGGATAACTGACCCTTGTGACTCTTTGACTTCCTTGATGATTCTTTGACTTCCTATGACCTTTCAACTTACATGACTCTTCAACTTCATATGTGAATCTCTTGGACTTTCACATTACATTACACTTGATTACAAGTATGGCCCATAGTAGTGATGTGGATGAGACAACTCATGACACAACTCGACATGACACTGATGACATGTACTGGCTGACTGTGGTGTCCATGTCGAGCTACTATGTTGTTGAGTGATGGGTGTGCTCTTAGTGTATCATGTATTCACCTATGCATGAAAAATCATGTAGGGTATTTGATGGTCTTGGTCTCTGCTTGATGGTGCATGTGTATGTCTCCCTTTCACTTACTGCTCGATGTGCTTCGTATGTTCATTCAACTGTGAGCAAGTCTTCTAGCATGCACTCCTTCTTCATCTCATTTGTCATCATGCCATGCTTCATAAATGTAAATGTTCTTGCAATCACTCATGATGAGATGACATCAAATCCAAAAATATCCTAGTCTAGCATGATGCATTTTTTTATGTTTTGTGTGCAGGTGATCAGGAGAGAAACAAGGCACTGAAAATGCGTAGAGCACAGCTTAAGCTGGGATGAGAGTATCTGCAGCACTGTGGGGCAAAACTATGTAAATGTCACTAAGAGACAGATTTACGTAATCTGGGACAACAGTGGTAGTTGCAACGTAGAACCCAACTAGGCAAAATTGCGCAGTTCTCGGGAGGAAAACAAGGTAGGGTGTCGGGAATAACAGCTCAACAATTATATGTAGTTTGTAGGATGAGGATTGGGCAGGTCATTTGGGGGTCCAGCTGGGAATCTACACAGTTTCTTTAAGGAAGACAGAGCAGGCAGCAGGAGGCACTGGTAGACATTTCTGCATAGTTTTCCATAGCAAAATTGGATCTCGTTATGAGGAGTTTTTGGTCACAATTGCGCAATTTTGAGAGACAATGTCGAACAGGAAATTACTGCACATTTTTGGGGATGAATGTAGAGTGGGGCAGCAGGGAGAGTGACAATCAAAACTATGCAATTTTCAGAGGGAGAGCAGGGCAAGCCAACATGGGAGTCTGCCAATCATATATGAGAAATTCCTTGGAACAGGGAAGTGACAAGAAGCAGAGGCCTGACTCGCAAGACTGCGCAGTTTCTGCAGATAGTGCAGCGCAAGTAGCTAGGCCAGTTCTGTGTAGTTTTGGGGAGCCATGCAGCCTTGGGTTACAGTGCAGTTCAGATTTACCGATAGACCATAGGAAGATTTCGTGAGTGATCTTATGGTAAGCACAGATTGGATCAAAGGGGACAACTTCTACGTAGTTCTGGGAGACAGTCATCTTGCTCACTTCCAAGATTGCATAGTCCAGTCTTCCTTGGAGGACAACTTCAAGGTCTGCGTTGTTCTAGGCAGCAGAGCAAGGTCACTAAGAGCTAAGACTAAACAGTGCAACTCAGTCGAGGTCTGGTTGAAGGAGGGATTTCCGGTGGAAAAAAATTCAGGAAAAATGGCTAAGTGTAAGAGAAAGTGAACTTGTGCATACATGACATTGTGATCACACACTTAGCATGAATCAACGACAAGACACCTCAAACCAACAAGACAAACATGTGCTCAGTGAGACCACCTTAAAAGTTAAGAGCAAAAAGTGCGACACTTGAGATAGACCTTTAAACACATGTAAGGAAACTTGCACAATAGTGCTTGTAACTCTATGTGTGAGTACAACCGATGTTCACGGAGCAAAAACAACACATGCACACAAAGACAAACCTTCAAAATTTCCAGAACAAGATCGCAAGCATGACATAGTAGTCAACATGCCAAACGATGACTGGTGGTCAATCAAGCAAAAGGGGTGTAAAGACTCAATAAGAGCTCACGAAATGAGCCCAAGTGTTTGCAACCATCAAGGGGAAATCCAAGGAAGGCTCTAAAATTTGGATGCAGGCCAAAATTTTGGAGGGTGTTGTAGCCGCTACAATACTTGGTGACACACTAGTTGAATATGAGCTTATATGTTTCAATTCATTTTTAGCGTAGAGCCTTGGCCTTTCTAGGGGTATTGACCTGTTTTCTAGGTTACTTTATCTTCCCCACTTACCCCATGTGCAGACATGGTTCACCTTGTACCAACTCAGTCAAAAACAACAAAAGTTTTAGCTAGATCATAGTGTTTCAAAATCGAGAAGGGTAATTTTCTCACAAGCTTAAGATTTTCAGAGTATAAGTTTTCATCTCTAGTGTTTCTCTGCTGCTAGCAGGCTTGGAAAGTACCCCGATAGAGTCATGCAGGAACACAAGCATTTCTCCTCTACCAGTGAGCCTGGACATTACCCTGGTGGATTTTCCTGCTTCACCTCTCTGCGCAAGAAGCCTTTCTCTTCTTTCGCCTTTGTATTTTTTTTTTGAAAGAGAACTATCCATAGGCACTCATTTATTTTTCGTCGAAAGAGGGATCTCAACTTATTGAGAGAAAAAGAGTTTGTTCCTTCAAAGAATCATGTAAAAACTCTGATTTAGGTTTTCTCATCTATATTTTTCCCCTTCTTCGTTTCTACTTGTTAGATAAGCTTGAACACAACAGAACAGAAGATTGAGTATAGGCATGGGGTTTCCTAGTTTTGACACAGATTCATGGTTTGACTAGATCTTCCCTTACATACAGATCATATTTCTCGTTCATACTTCATCGGCCAAAAGTTACAACCAAGTACAGAGAAGATGGACACAAGATTGACCAAGCATTGTTGTGCCACAAGACTCTTTAATTTCAGCCACATACTTATTCAAAAGCCAAAACACAATATAGGACAACACTTATTTACAAAATGAAAATGATATTTGCCTTGATTTTGGCTGCTACCAATTCTTTCTCATATGATTCCCATGAGAGAAGATTCCCTTGATGATCCAACAATTGGGCAAACCAACTATGGTTCTTTATTAGAATCAAATAAAGAAAATGATATTTGGACCTATTTCAACTTCTTTTCAGCATGAATATGAAGAATTTTTTTCTCATTCATTTTACCGTCTTCCATGATCACTGCAGCTTATTTTGTGATATATATCGCCCTTAATTTTGTTGCATATTTTTCATTCAAATATCTAATCATATTCTTACCTTTTGGCACTTCTTTCTTGACTTATTCTTTGCACGTATGAAAGGCTATTTCAGATCCTTTGATCTTGATTTTGTCCCATGCAATTATATGGATATATTCCTATATAGAAAAAAATTATTGACTAATATCACCCCATATGATATTCCTAGCTTCAATAAGCGGAATGTTACCTTTTAGTTTGGATTCAAGTTCCTTGATTTTCATCCTTTGTTTCCTTTCATTTATTAGTCAGTTGATTATTGTTCTCATTTTATACATTCAAATCTCTCTTGTTTGTTTTTTATTTTTCTCTTGTCAGGTACAAATCATCCTGAGTTTTCTTCAACCCACCTTTTGAAATCTTAAGCTTTGTCATTACCCTTTTTAGTTTCTTTGTAGGGTCCTCTGATTCAGCTGAAACAATGATAGTACAAACATGGATTTGAATGGATTGTTGTAGAATTTTTACCTACTCTTGAAAAACATCAACCTCTTTATTTATATCCACTAATTCTCTTACGAACACTTCTTTCTCTTTTTCCGCTTGTAATAATTCATCAATCTAGGCATGTTCTACAATAGGCATTTTCAGCTTTTTCTTTAGTGACTGCAATCCAGATTTTGTATTTTGTAACATGGTTTTCATTAATTCCCTATCCTTCGGATCTATTCCCAATTTTACAACCAACCTCTTACATTCTTCGTTTTGAATATGCAAATACCTAGAAATTACTTTTTCCTGCTTAAGTTGAATTGTGTCTTTCTCCAAGATTTTCGTTTCTTTGTTAATTGTCAAGGAACTTGTTCTCAAGTCATTATATAATATTTCTCCTCCTGTCTGTGTAGATTAACCTTATCATATAATGGAATATCAACTACATTTATATATAGTTCCAATGTATTAAAAATAGGTCCTAACAAAATATATTGAACAATATTGAACAACTAGATGCATGAGGGACAAATTGAATTGTTTTCTCTCTAGGTCCATAGTCGAAAGTAGCCTTTTCTGATAAGTTGGAACAACTTGTGTTTCTAACTAAGTAGCTACATTAGTTTTCATCCTATAATTCCTTTCTTGAATTTGTTTATTAAATTTCTGCAATGTATTTACTGAGGAAGGATTTTCTTCTACTGAATACGTTGTTAAATCAGTGAACATGGAAGAAGAATCTATAATACTTTATGATTTTCCCAACTGTATTTGAAATCTAGGTTGATTTGAATGTCCTTCTGTGAATTTTACCTATGCTTCTTTTTCACTTTATCCTAGAAGTTTTATTCTTTTTTGTGCTTGAGCATCCTCCATCTCAACATATGTTTGTTCAGAGACAGTTATTTTTAAGATTTTCTCCATTAATACAGAATTTCAACCTCAATTCTATGTTTCACTTGGCTACTTGACCAATTTTTATGATTATCTATTCTCTCAAGCTCAGGTATACTTTCATGAGGATATGGTGCATAATTAGTATCTACCCTTCTGTCGGAAATTATATGACAGTGGTTGTATTGCCACTTCTCTCCCTTTTCAAAGCCAAATACTTTCATCATTTCTTCAACCTGAGCAAGAGATTGTCTAGAGTTTACGAAAAATGTTCCAACAACATTCTTCAATTTGAAAATGTACCCTCTATGCCTAGGGATGAAGTGAATTCTATCCACATCAAGAATCTATCTTATAACCTCAAGGAAATATCCTCATGGGAATGAAATTTGGTAAACAATAGGGTTGGACTTCAAATCCATATAGCCTTGTTTCAGTGTATTCCCCAAAGATATACCAATCTCCCACCACAGTGTTTACACTTAACTGTAACAATTATCTTGCCTTTGATAGAATTCTAGGGCGTTGTTGATTATTCATAATTGAATATACATTAGCCATGAATGATGATAGATATTGAGAAAAAACATGACTTTTCTCCTTTCTCCTAACAATCTTGGTCCATTCAATCACACATTTGTTTTGCTTGCTTGAATCCAGCATGTTTAAGTTGGGGTGCTTGAATTTGTGAGCATGTACGTATAATAAGAGATGGACCAAAATAGAAGGGTATATGAAACAGTGAGTAATATGGAAGTTTTGAAATTGTAAAAGGATAAACCTAGTCAAATAAGAAGGAATGTCCAGGACAACATTTGGCTGCAACATTAAAATCAAAAGCCCCAAGATCTACTCATTTACTATACCGATTTCATATTCTCCTAAAAGGGACAATACTATGGCCAATACCTATTGTGTAGCTTCAAAGAATAAGGGTTGTTGATGGTGTTGGATCTGCCAACATTCAAGGGATCTCCCTGGTATGAAGCCCCGACTAGACCTCACACCATTTGGTGTAGGAGTCCCATCTAGTATGATGGCCCAATTGCCATTATCTTAAAGATATGGCTTAGCTCTTACTTGTCATCACATGAGAGTGGTTTACTTAGTCTTTGAACAATGAGGCTTGCATGCCTGATGAGTTCTTAGTGTTGCTTGTGTCAAGGTTATTTCAATGCAGAGGGAGAGGGTGAGAGTGAGTCTCAAGTCAAGAGGGAATAGTCCCAACTCTGTTAGGGGCACACAACACAGCAGGACATGCGCATCTTCTGGCAGAGTAGTCCACATGGATTCGGAAGTCACAAAAACAAGGTGAAAAGATAGCACGTACAACACCCTGCAAAATAGTCCACATGAGTGCGACGATCGTTATAACAATTTTACGAGAATGAATCTATCAAATGTGTGGTGGAATAGTCCACACGGGTGAGACAATGTTAACAAATGATACAACACATTTCCAACAAAATATGTATTAAAACAACTGAAATAGTTCAATTGTCTTAATACAGGTTAAAACAACATGCATTACAAGCATCCAAAGAATATTCTTACAAATGAATACAATACATGTTGAAAATGTGTTGGACTGTTAACAGGCTTCTAAATTAAGTGAAAGTTCCAAGACACATCTATACACCATTACATCACTAACCCCGATAGCGGGGTGTTGGAGCCCCTGCTCACTCCTTTAAGAAAAGACTATAGACTCTCAAGGCTATGTGGGAGGAGCGAAGGTGAAAAATTCTTTTGCATGTACAAATGAGGGGTATATATAGTCAAGGGTAAACTGGACCCTTGTGACTCTTTGACTTCCCTCATGATTGTTTTATTTACATGACTCTTCAACTGACATGACTCTTCAACTTCGTATGTGGGTCTCTTGGACTTCCACGTTACATTACATATATTATAATAGTATGGCCCACATTAGGGATGTGGCTAAGACGACTCATGACATGACTCGACATGATAGTGCTGGTATGTTCATGTTGATGGTGTTGTCCATGTCGAGCTGCAATGTTGTTGAATGATGAGTGTCCTCTTGGTGTAATATAGCTTCACCTCCACATGGAAAGGTATTTGGAGCCTTCGATGGTCTTGGTGTTTTCTTGATGTTGCACGTGCATGTATCCCCTCCGTTGGTACCTGGCATGCTTCATGTGTTCATCTATTCACGAACAAGTCTATTAGCATGCACTCCTTGATCATCCCATTCATCGTTGTGCCATGTCTCATCCCTGTACATGTATCTGCAATCACTCATGATGAGACGACATCAAATCTAGAAATCCCTAATCTACCACGATGCATCATATTTCAATTTCGGGTGCAGGTGACCGAGAGAGACGACAAGGCTCTAAAACTATGCATAACACATTTCAGGTCGAGATGCGAGCTCCAAGGCATTGGAAACAAAATTACGCAGAGCTCACCGGGAGGCTGGGATGAGAATTCTGGAACAACAGTGACATTATGTGGGATTCAGCTCAGGTGGGAGATGAAACTATGCAATTTTTTTAGGGAAGGTACTACGGGCAGCAGAGGGCACTGCAGTGAAAACTGCGCAGATTCTCAAGGGAGGCTAGGATTGGGCTACAGGAGCTTGCTGGCCAAAACTGCGTAGAACTAGGAGGTAGGAATGTTGGACATGTTTATGCAGTTTCCAGGCTAAGAAGGGTGTGAGGAAGCTGGTGAAAAATCCAAGAAAACTGCACAATTTTTAGGAGGAGCAGCAGGACAACTAACAGGGGCATTGGCTGACAGAACTGCACAATTTTAGAGATAGTGCAGTGATAGGTAGTGGGTGCCTGTCCCTCTTGTCTATGCAATTTATCCAGTTAGTGGAGGCAAGCATGCTGATAGCTTCTGCGCAATTTTTTGGAGGAGTGAAGCCCAGGTTCACTGCCTGGTCAAACTCTCTGGTTAATCAACGGAGGCTTGATAGATTGTCTTGCGGGTAGTGCAGATTGAGCTGGATTATTTGGCAACTTCTACATTATTTTGGGTGATAGTCAGCCAAGTCAATTCTAGGATTGCATAGTGCAAACTGCCTAGGAGGTAGCCGCAAGCTCTGCGCGGTATTACTTGGTCACTAAGGGCTGAGACTACATAGTGCAGCTCAGCAGAGGTCCGGCTCATGGAGGGTGGTCTGGTCGACAGATTTTTGCCAAAATGACTAAGTGTGTGATCGATTGAACTTGTGTATACATGACCTTGCGAACACACGCTCAACATGACTTGATGATAAACACCTCGAACCAACAAGACAGCATGCTCAATGTGACTAACCAACGGGTGTGAGCGACAAGTGCGACACTTGAGATGGATTGCTGAGTGACCGAGACGACACTTGCATGACATTGCATACAAATTCGTGTGTGAGTGTGACAAATGCTTACATAGCGAATACAACTTGTACACACGAAGACATACCTTCAACATAGCCAGAACATGACTGCAAGCATGACATTGCAACCAACATGCTAAAAGACGACCGGTGAATGGTCAAGAAAAGAGGGAGTCAAGACTTGACATGAGCTCATGTGATGAGCCTGAGTGTTTGCAAACATCAAGGAAAAACACCAAGGCTCTGAAATTAGATGCAAGCCAAAATTTTGGAAAGTGTTGCAACCGCTACAACACTTGGCGACACACTGGTTGAATACCAGCTTCTTTGTTTTGGTCCATTGACAGTACAAGGCCTTGGTCTATCAGGGAGTATTGAATCGTTGTATGGGTTACTTCGACTTCCCCACTTACCCCATGGACAGACATCGTTCATCTTTTTCCAACTCAGTCAAACACAACAACAAGTTTCAGCTTGATCACAATGTTTCAAAATCGAGAAGGGTAGTTTGGCTTGCGAGTTTAAAATTTTCAGAGTATAAGTTTTCATCTTTGGTGTTGGTCTGCTACTAGCAGGCCTGGACAGTACCCCGATTGAGTCACGTAAGAACACATGCATTTCTCCACTGCCAGCGAGCCTAGTTAGTACCCCGGTGGAGTTGCATGCTTCACCTCTTTGCGCAGGAAGCCTTTCTCTTCTTTCGCCTTTGTTTTTTTTTTTTTTGCAAAGAGGATTGTGCATAGGCACTTATTTATTTTTCGGCAGAAGAGGGATCCCAACTTATTGAGAGTAGAAGAGGTTGTTCCTTCAGAGAAGAATGTAAGACCTCTAATTTAGGTTTTCTTGTTTAGATTTTCCCCTTTCTCCATTTCTACTAGTTGGATGAGCTTGAACACACAGAGAGCAGAAGTCTGAGTACAGGCACGGGGTTTCCCAGTGTGGACATAGGTTCATGGTTGGACCAGAGCACCCCTTATAAACAGATTGCATTTTCTGTTAGGAATTCATCAGCTTAAGTTTATAAACAAGCATAGAGAAGATAAACACAGGAATGGCCAAGTGTTGCAGTGTCACAAGACTCTTTGGATCTTAGCCACATACTCATTCAAAATCCAAAACTCAATAAAGGGCAGCACTTGTTGGAAAAACTAAAAATAGCGTGATATTAAGAAAATAAAACGAAGTGAATAAAAAATAGTAAAGTAAAGAAAAAAGACAACAAGAAAGCAAAGCAAGAAAACAAACAAACCAAACCAAGTTAGCTAGCAAACAAACATGCAAACCAGAAAGCAATAAAGAAACACTACTCCTACTCCTATGCTAAACAGTTGGGGTTACATGAAATTAAATTTCTAGTGAAGCCAGTATCCGTACCTGACCTGCAACCACAAACATACAAGCAATTATAATAAATAAAAAATAGTGTGCAACAAAAAATACCAAACCTTGACAATATTGAACATGAGAGAGAAGATCTTGCCTGTGGGCAAAAAGATGTGTCACAACCACCCAACACACATGCTTACCTCTTCCATGACTACCATTTGTCAACAAACCTCGGAGGTCTCTTATGAGTGTGTGTTCATTTTCACCAAGTTTATTAGTGAGTGCAAGGATGGACTAAAGCTTGTTACCTGCAACACGACTCGCCAAGTAAGATTGTTCCAGCCATTCAGCGATTGGATCATAAAATTTGTTACGGATGTTTTGAAAGACTTGTGATCTCTGAGAAGATGGATTACTGATTCGAGAGAGGGGATCATGATGGGAATATGGTATGGATAGATAGATCTGATCATTCTCGTCGGTCATGTCAAGATAGTGAGGACCTGCCATAGCCATCAACGCAGGCTGAAGTGCCTCACCTGCTTGATAGAAGTTCAAGGAGAAAGATGTTACACGGTGAAGATCATATTGCGTGAAGTGAATGTCATTGGATGTACTGTTGGGAAAATGATAAATTGCATGAAAGTCAACCAAGATAGAAGAAATATGAGACCAGTTGGTCAAGATGCAAGATTCCCATTTTGACATGAAAAAAGAGGATTTTTGAACAATCTTTCTAATGGTCTGAATGATGGAACCAATTTTGATGTGCGCTAGATATGACATAACACCCACCTATAACTAGTTAAAATTTGTGCGGGCATCATGATCCCCACATAAATGTAGAAAGGATGCTAGAAATATGAACATGTGAAGCCAATTAGGGTGTGGTGAAATGAGAAGAAATTGATCCTTGTGATAGCTCGTGCACTCATCATCACATAGGGAGATTGTTGTTCTGATGTGTGGGCAGGTTTGATGTTCAAGATTACAAGAAGACCAAGGATTTGATCACGAGAGAGAACATATGATAAGTATGATTCCAGACAAAGATAGTCTTTGAGATGATAAACTTCACAGTTCCATGATTTCATGAGAGATAGACACTCCCAACCTGAATTGGATATAAGAGAAGTGCATGAAGATGAACACGCTGTAATAGACTCGTGGATTCGGTCATTAGTGAAGATTTGAATTTTTGAAATTTCACACCCGGAATAGTAAAAAAAAAATTACATGGGGATCCATGTCGAGTGCAACCATATAGATAGACAGATTGTGTGTGAGAAACCAGATTTGATTCAGTTCAAGGGGCATACCATAGTCACAAGGTCCTGACATAACCATCAATGGACGTTGAAGTGCCTCAACTCACTGTCACATCCCGAAACTTTCCAGAATTGAAAAATGGATTTTGGAGATGTGAATCGGATCATACATTCCTTGAGGATGGATATTGTTGCTAATTTCAAAATTTATCTTAGGATGGAAGCCATCTCTGTCACAAGCTTCATCTATTTTTTTAGCTTCAGCAAGCTACCTTAACGAGTTGTCTTCATGCAATATACAATATCATGATGAGTGAGAAGAGTCCTATGCGTTGAGACTTTTTTCATCATGTCAACCTCACTGCCTTGTGTTGATTGATGAGATAACTCATTAGATGAAGAAACAACAAAACCTAGAATATCTTTGACACATGTCGATGCGCTGTGGATGGTAGGACACATGGGAAAGTGGGTTTAAGAGGAAGTTTCGATGTGAATGTCTTCTTTCATCAGTGCACATTCCATATCTGGGTTAGAGTGTACATGAGAGAACAATTGTGCATGATGTTTCATCAAGATTAGCGGATTGAGAATCGATCAAGAATGGAAGCTCATTGTCTTGATGTGAACCATTTTGAAACATATAAGAGGAATTGATTTTTTCTTCACCTTCCTGCTCCTCCACCTGTGTAATGAGATTGCCTTGCACATGACCACAATTTGAGCCAACAAATTGAGAATCAAGATAATGTGCACATTTAGCTTGTGAAGAAGATTGATCAAGCGAGTCATGGCACAAGGAGTCATCGCTTGTAGATGATGGAGGATGGCAGAGATATAGATCAGACTCAAGACTTAGGTTATGAACAGTGATGTCCTCTTACGCAATGGAGAAATGAGTCTTCGCCATAGGCTTTCTAATCCATTCTAGGATTTCCTCCATTGGAGTGGGAGAAGGATGAGATGATGAGTTGGGAACATGCTGCACATACTTCTCAACTTTGCGACCGTTGTGACGGGGTACCT
>APFE031369481.1:256767-279157 GCA_000404065.3 Pinus taeda | reverse complement strand
CCTAACAGTTGTATAGTATGGTCTATTAACATGAGATTCGGTGGAAGATTGACAATATGTCAGAGGAAATATTTATAGTGGTAAGGACCACCTTATGTTCACACCTTCCAAAATCATCACTGCAGTCAAAATTTTGGCATGAATGACGTGGAAGATAGAAGAAAGCATCAAATTGGTCCCGTCTCTATAAAGTTTGCGGTCTCATTTTCTTTATCCAAAAGAATTTGAGTGCCAATATATGTGGTATATTTGCCTATAATTATGCTAAGTTTGTGGACAATATTGACAAACATGAAATGACGGTGGGAAAAGGGGAGGTCCCTTCCTGTGAAAGTTGAACCTTTTCTAGCTTGTGTTATAGAGTTATAATTTATAAATGTATTTTAAAAATTTTGAATTCATATTTTTAATTTCAAAAGATATTTGAACTAGTATTTTAATTTAAAAGGATATTTGAACTAATATTTTAATTTATTAAAAAGATATTTGAAGCTAATATTTTTAATTTTTAAAGGATGGATAGTTTCACAATGACTTCATTAGTTATTTTATTTTAATAATAATTAATTTTTTTTATTAAATTTTGTTTATGTGTAAGTTGTAATTTATATATGAATTTCAAATCGTGTGTCATAACAAAAAAAAGTTTTATTACTCGTGGAAATTTTAAGCCTAGACATATCTCATCATACATATCTATATCTTTACTATGCATCTCTATTTTCTATTAAAAATGATTCATAATTTCTTAGCATATCTTTAAACCTTGAATTAGTGTAATAGGTAAGGTGAGTTTAAATTGACAGATGTTGTTGGTGCAACATAACATTGGTTTTAGGAGTAAGAATAGTCTCAAAATGTGTAACGAAAGAAGATAGTTGATGTTGAAGAAGATAGTTACAAGTTGCAACCATGTACCACAAAAGGTTGTAGTGGCCATAATGTAGGATTTCCTTGGAAGGAAAAATGAAATAATTGAAATTCATGTTTGGAAGCACAATAAAATGGGAATATGGGCCAACCTTTAAAGTCATCTTAGAGGAGAGGTGATAATCATTTATTTCAAACTTAAATGCTTTCATTTTTTGCAATGATAATTGAGATTATTATTGGGTATGATTAGAATCTTCATGTTTTCCATTATATTCACTATCATGAGATTAATAATCTTAGCAATGAAATGTAAAAGAGGGTTCATCCACAATATTCACGTTAATCATCCCACATGCCTCTACTCATTTTTTAGATTCATATTTCTTTATGATCACTTATGCTTGTTGTTTAAGCACATGGATCTTCCTTTGAAAAACAACTAAACATAAACACCATCAAATCTTTCGAATATACTTCAATCAATAAGCTACCAGAGTTGTATAGATAAAATGGCAATAAGTTATGTTTTAAACTCTTCAACTATAATTCTTGCTATGCCCAAATCTTAGTCAAATTCCCTCATGATACAACACCTCACAACATTTTTGTGGTTCCAGAATTGAGAAATTCATGGTATATTTATATCCAATCTTCTAGCATTTCCAAAATATGAGACCTTCAATTACCAATATTTAGAAGCTCTTGTTCTAAGTACACATTTGTATTATTTTTTCAACTAATAAAGTTTGCAAATAGCTATGTTAGCACTTTTAATTAATAAATTTATATTGATTGTGACCAAGGAATTAAATATAAAGAAATGGGTGTTCAAACAACATTTGAAATGGGGATATGCAATGGGGTCAAGGTTGCGAGGAAAGGTAGAGGAAGGTTAAGGTTTGTTGTCTTTGGAATCTATTAAGAGCATTGATAATGTTGTCTCCCTCTACTAGGGAATTTATTTGTAAACTTTTGGTTATCATTCGACTAAGCTTTGCAAGCTAAAATTTGGGATTGATTTGTTTTTTCACCCTAAACCTAGCCTTCCAAACTTCATTTTCATGACCTTTGAATTAGCTATATTCACACACTATTTATGTTAGTCACTATGCTTTCTCATTATTATATGTCTTCATTAAAAGTGATGATTATGATGGGTTGCCTAGTTCATTTCTTGTGTAGTTTTCCTCTTTTATGAGATCAAAGATACTAATAACTTTCATTATTTATGAGATAAAATATGTTTCTAGTTGCTTGAAGGAAACTATATTTATATGAAATATATGAGCCTAGTATATGGACCATAGTAGTTCCGACTTTAACCATCCATCATTTTAAATACTACTTTCTAAAATATTTCCTTCAAGTCACAAACTCTTGGATTTTCCACCAATGAAAAGGATCTTCTCCACTATGATTCTAATGTAACATTCCTTTTCCTAATCCCTAAGTTTTGCAATGTAATTAAAGGATGATAATTTTGGAGAGCCAACATGGATATATTGCCAAGATTGTTTGTTGTACATATTTTGATTAAATTGTAAACTATTAAATTTGAAGAAGAAGGAGTATCCTATATGAATCTTGATGTATGGAAGGATAGCCTACTTAGGAAGTATGTAACTGAGATTGGGAAGTTTCCCATCTTCTCTAAATTTAATGTTATGACCCCTAATGTTCTTGTTGAACTACCAACTACCTAAGTAGCTATGAGAGGATGGGGGGGAATGTGTTGGAGCCACCCGAGCATGGGCTATGTACCTCATAGTAGAGTCTTGGTTGACTTCACATCCCAAGAAGGGGAACTTGGAACTTTCCTGTGTGAAGGAACACTTGTGGGTTGAAAACATGTTTATTTTTTAGTTAGTTATTTTGAGTAGAGTTTCAAAGACGGTAACAATTAGAGACAAAGATAGAAAACAAGACTTGAACTATTTTTGTGAACCTATAATCCTTGTGAACATGATAATCTAAGAACAATAATCTTGCAAACTTGTAAACCTATGATTGGAAGTTGGACTAATAATTGTAGGCTTGAAGTGTGTTAGTTGAGGAAACCAGAGAGAGAGCCTTTCATTCGAGTTGGATAAACTAAGAAGAACTCTACGATTTGGTTGTGTTTGTTCATGTGAAGCAGTTGAAAGAGAAAGGATTTTCAAGGAAACAATAGGAAGCGGTGAAGTGATTTGGGAGGATTCAAGATGTCTCAAAATAAATAGTCTGAAATCAAGATGAAAAGGTTTCCATGACAAGGAGCTCGATGATATATTTCCAACACAACTTGAATGAGCTCAAACAAACTTCATATGAGAAATTTATCATGTTCTGATGTTTTGCAAAAACATGTAAAAAAGGAAGGATAGAGGTGACATGTGGTAGTCCCAAAGGGTGACATGTAGTAGGTTGTAAGAAGGACACATGGGAGGATCAAAAGAAGACATGTCATAGGAGGTTGACGTGACATGGTGACATGGCAACATGAACCGAGGATAAAGGGTAGAGGCGATGATGGGACATCTATGTGGCAGTTGACTTCGTAGGTGGTTGTGCAACTAACTAAGTCTTGGGCGTTGATTGTATGACGTATGGACCAATAAAGTGGAGTAATGTGGTAACCTATGTTGGAACAAAACTCTTTTTACCTCCCTAGAAGAGTCGGGAAATAGTGTGAACTCATGACCTTGTCAGCAACAACTCAAAGAGTCACTGCTGCACCAACCATGGATTCTTACTATGTATAAGTGTAAACTTCTATTTGAAGTTACTACAACCTACAATGATTTTAAAATAACATAGTTGGGATTTGAACCCATGAAGCCATTATTGAAATTGGATGTTAGCTTTGACTTGTCAATGTATAATGGAAATCTTAATGCATAAATATTAGATAATTGGATTTGACAAATAGAAGTTTATTGTCATGTTTAGGAGATTGTTGAAGAAGAGGTAAATATCAGTTGGCCTATTTACAACTTGAAGGTAAAACATTGGTTTGTTTGGAGAGTAAACTTGAAGAAGGTAGTGAAAATGTTTTTAAGATCCTTTCTTCATGGTCAAAATTCACTAATGCATTAAAGAAATAGTTTATCCTTTAGCATATTATCATGGAATGGAAAAATTTGAGACAAGGAAAAGGACAAAGCATGCAAAGCTTTACTAAATAATTTAGGAAGAAGGCATTGGATTTAAATATTTCATTATATAATCTAGAAACTCTTTTAAAATATATCGGTGTATTCCATAGTTAAAATCACAATATTATTCTCTTATTTAATCCCACTAATTTGGATGAAGTATGTATCCAAGCTACTCATCTTGAGTCCAGGGGAAAGAATGTGCAAAGTGATTTCAAACAGAAGTAAAAATCCAAGTTTTTAGAAGTCAAATTCAAAGGAAAAGGGAAAGGCAAGAAGGTTTCTACAATGAAGAAAGAAGAGACAAATCCTACATGCTCTCATTGTAAAAAGGAAGGATGTGATGAAGCTAATTTTTGGACATCATAAACTAAGGCCAAAAATGTTTAGAGGCAAAGGAGATCAAAATACTCTTGCCATAGTGCAACAAAATTTGGGATCTATTTCAAGGGATGAGGCTTATATTAGAACTATAGGAGTGCAAGGTAAAACATCTTCTCATGCTAGTTCTAATTCTTCTATTCCATCTCCTAGTCTTGAACATAGAAGAAGTGAGTTTTTTCTCATAAGGGTGATAATTAAGCATATGAAAGTTGATAGTATTTTTTATGTTGGTTCCCAAGTAAATGTAATATCTGATGCAATTTTCAAGAAACTAGCATCAGAAACAACACCTCATAAGAAACATTATCCTTTAAGTTGGGTACATGATGATGCAAAACTACAAGTAACCAAATAATGTAATATTAAATTTTCTATCACTTCAAAACTTGTTGATGAGGCTCAATTAGATGTGGTTCCTCTTCATGTTTGTGGAATTGTATTGGGAAGCCATTACTTGAATGAAATGAAAGCCATATTCTTTAGGGAGGAGAAAAAATATGACCTCACCAAAGACGGGGTTGAGTTTATTGTAAGAGCACATAGCATGAAGACTAAATTATCACTTGTTAGTGCAAGGAAAATGAAGAGGATAATAAATGCTAGAAATAAATATGTACTTATAATTGTGAAAACAAAAGATGTTGAACAATATACTTCTTTTAAGGGTTCTAATCCTTCTCATAAGGGTGAATTAGTTAATCTCATTTCTAACTATGATGAAAAATTCCATGAACCTGAAGTATTGCCTCCCAAGAGGGAGATTCAACATGAGATTCAACTGCAAGAAAGTTCCCTTGTTCCTAATGTTGGTATGTATAAGATGTCCATAATTGAGAATGTAGAGATAAAAAGTAAGTTCAAGAATTTCTTGAAAAGGGAATCATCATGCCTAGTTCCTCTCCACGTGGGTATCCTATTGTGATTACACATGAACACAATCATTTACCCTAGGAAAACCCACATGGGGGAAAACCAAACAACCTTTTCCTTAGAGAAATTCTTATTTTCAACAAGAGATACATATATACATCCTATTCATTTACAAGGTCAAACTGACCATCAAATAAAATTGGTCAAACATAGTCCAACTCAATCCTAGTTCCCACAAAATTCAGTATGATAAGGTATGCTTAGAATTAGGCCTTCTTCCTTCCTCAGAATCCAATCCTTCCTTAGAATTTTGGTACAAATATTCATCTAACACAGAGGGCTACCACAAAGATTTAGTCTCATACAATAGAAATTCATCTAGCAAGAGGGATACCACAAATGTTTGGTCGTGCACACTGGATATTCGTCTTGCATAAAGGGCTACCACAGAGATTTGGTTCTGTACAATAAAGGGAGAAATTCAATGTTCATCGTTCATCCTTCTTTCTTCTCTCCTTCACATGGATTAATAGAAGATATTATGTCTTTTATGATCAAATCCAAATTGGTGCTTGAGAAGAGGTCGAATATCTCTTATATATATAGATCCATTAGGCCAAATGGGTGCCTTTCTTAACAAAGCTGACTTGAACACTTGAAGGGGCCAATGTGACTAGGAGGAGGCTGACATGGCTTCCTTTGGAGCCAAAAATTATATATTTAAAAATTCAAATTTTCTTCTTTTGAAAAGAGCATGAAGAACATGCTTTACAAAATTTTTCTTTACAAATACATCATGGAGAAAAAATAATAATTATGAAGATCAACCATAGTTACAAACTTCAAACCAAAGAAGGATGGTACATGGCAAATGTGTGTTGACTTTCATGTAGTAAAATAAATCTCAATAAAGAATCGATACCCTATTCCTTGTATCAATGATTTGTTAGGTTAGTTAAAATATGTTAATTATTTTACTAATTTATATTGTGAAGTGGTTATCATCAGATTTAGATTGCAGAAGGTGATGTTTGGAAAACCACTTTCAAAACAAAGAAGGGTTTGTTTGAATGGTTAGTGATCCCTTTTGGGCTTTAAAGTGCCCCAACAATATCCATATGATGAATGATGTTTGTTGACCATTCATTGATGACTTTGTAATTGTCTACTTAGATGATATTATTTTATTTAGCAGAACTTGGGATAAACATGTCAAGCATGTTAGACAAGTATTATATACTTTAAAGGAAAATTTGTATGTGAAAATGTGCGTTAAACATACATGGATTGTAACCATCGAATGTGAAAGATAAGCATTGAATTGTAGATATTATTTCCATGATATAAATTTTTAGTCCATTGATGTGACCCTTGGATTCATATTCAAAGTAGTCTCTTGGACTCTGGTGGCTGTTCACATTCCACACCAACCCATAGAGGATTATGTGTCCAACATTCCCCTCTTAATCTGAAGGGGTATGTATGAGTCTAAGAAGAGAGTTGTAATACAAAATGTGCAAAAATATGGATGAAAACACTAGGCTAAATGTTCTCTCCGAAATGTTGGTATGAGGGGGGTGGTTTAAGGATGACCACCAACACTAGAACGCTTAGTCTGTAGAAATTTTGAATAATTTAACACATATTCAACAGAGATTATCCCAATTATACACTATTGTGGAATACATGCACAATACATAATCTCCTCTACGTTGATCATCAATTTAGCAGCATAAAAAACAATGAAACATCAATCATATGCACACATTAACACAGTATGTAACCCGAGGAAAGCTTACAGCTGAAAAACCCACACTATCTGTATATTAATGATTGAGAACATGTAACATTACATAGTACAATACTCCTCACAAGTACTCAGTACTATCTCTACCTGCTACACACAATACAACTCAGATCTGATCTCCAAATCTCCTCCGCTGCTTGCCCTGCCTCCTCTGCACAATACTTGCTGAGAATTGGATGAGAACGGTTGAACCAAACTCGTATTTACCTCAAAAGAATCACTCACACTGGGAATCACGTGAGCAGAGGCTATATCACTTGGTATTGGCCAATTCTCATTGGCATAACTCAATCCCATTGATTGTGCAAATCCTCATGCACAACTATAGTCACAACTGATAGCAATCTGATCCTCTCACACATGTCCCTGCTGAACTGAACATGCACTGACATGCAACTGAGTTAACTGATGTATTCTTTAGTTGCATTATGAGTTAATAATTATTTTAACAACTCATCATTAGTCTATTTGCATTTAGACTAATTACAACTAGTTTAACCAAGTCAAACTGAACACAACTCCATCAACTCCACAATCAACTCCACGAAACTCAACTGATTGAGTTCTAACTGAAGTCCCTGCATGCAACAACTCAAATAAACATAGGAAACTCATATTTCCTTCTTTCAGCTGCATGTGCCACATATGTAGCTCAAACTGAAGTGCTCCAAGAGGATAAGATAAAGTTTATAGTCTAAATATTATTATGAGACAATAATATTTGACTTTTCTATTTTTGACTAGCAGTCTAAAAATAGACTCTGATCACTCCTACTGTGATCCAAAAATAGAAGTCCACCTATTTTTCCCAACATGACCAATCATCCATAACCAGCATACTGCAACTCATAGACCATGATCCATATGTCTAAAAATAGACATAGTCTAAAAATAGACTTTGCGCCATAATTTGCCTGCGGGCCCACTTAGTGAAGGTGACTCCTTTCCACTAAGCTACATCATCTTGTTGCATTCTCAACACTCCCTCTCAACAAGATATGGATTATCAGCAACCCCTATCCTTCCTCAGTGGTATTCGAATTTTCTCCTGGTGAGCGCCTTCGTCAAGATATCAGCATCCTGATCTTCCGTTGGAATGTATGAAAGTAACATGACTCTTCGCTGCACACAATCTCTGATATGATGGTACCTAATGTCGATGTGTTTAGATATATCATGAAATACAGGATTAGTCGAGAGTTTAATGCAACTCTGGTTATCACAATAAATCACAGTAGGATCCAAATGAGACCCGAACAACCCGACCTGAATCTTCCTCATCCAAATAGCCTCACATGTAGCCAAACCTGTTGCCATATACTCAGCCTCTGCTGAACTGAGTGCCACGGATATTTTCTTCTTGCTGTACCAAGAAACTGTTGTCGACCTGATACTAAAGACCCCTCCAAATGTGCTCTTTCTATCCATTAGGCTCCCTACCCAATCTGCATCCGTGAAGCCACATAGATTCACCTCATCCTCCTGTCTGTACCATAATCCATATCCTGATGTGCCTCTCAAATAACGCAATACATGCTTGCCTGCCTTCCAGAAGAGCTTGGTTGGCTTAACCATAGATTATGAAAGCTTGTTAACAGCATAGCATATATTGTGTCATGTATTGACCAGATACATAAGCGACCCCACCAACTGTCGATAAACAGTGGCATCCACTTCTTCTACTAAAGTGGCATTCTCCTTCCTCCAACCTCCGGGAAGAGGAGTATCAACAGACTTGCAACCATGCATGTTGAACTTCTCCAATATCTCCCGAGCATACTTACCCTAAGAAACAAACAGTCCACCACTACGATGCCAAATTCCCAATCCCAGGAAATAATGAACGAGGCCCAAGTCCTTCATTTCAAACTCCTTAGCAAGATCATCCTTGCATGAAAGTATCAAAAACTCATCTCCTGTTAAAATCAAATCATCTACATAAAATACAATGATAAGCAACTTACCCTCCACCACAATCTGGTATAGGTTAGGATCCGCCTCACTCTTGGAGAATCCAAGTCCGGTGAAATTGTTGTCTATCCATGTGTACCAAGCACATGGTGATTATTTCAACCCATACATCGCTCTCTTGAGCCTGCATACATGCGACTCGTTGTTGAAGATCACGAAACCTTCGGGCTGCTCTATGTACACCTCCTCCTCAATGACTCCGTTGAGGAACGCAGTCTTCACATCCATCTGATGAATGTGCCACCCCATTTGAGCTGAGAGAGTAAGAATCGTCCGTATGGAAGAATACCTTGCGACAGGTGCAAAGGTCTCCTCATCATCGATCCCCTCTATCTGTGAGAAGCCTCGGGCAACAAATATTTCCTTGTACTTCTCCACACTCCCATTAGCTGCCTACTTAACTTTGTAGATCCATCTCGAACCCACCACTGATTTCCCTTCCAGTCTTGGGACAATCTCCCATGCACTGTTTTTGACAATCGAATCTTACTCTTCCACCATGGCGTCTACCCATGCGGGATCCTCTACAGCTTCCTCGAAAGAGGATGGCTTAGTCACGACACATTTTCTCACAAGAGCCATGTATCCAGTGTACCGATCAGGTGACTGTCTCTTTCTACGTTGGGCTGTAGGTGGTCCTACAACTTTCTCTGCATCTTGAGCTAGTCGCTCAGCTTCTGTCAAGTGCTTTTGCCCTCTGATGGTTGGCGCTGCACGAGTGGTCTCTTCCACTCCATGAACCTCGTCCTGTGGCTGATCCACGTCCTGAAGCTCATCCTTAGGAACTAATAGCTCCTCATCTGCACGCAAGTGTAGCTCCCTCTCAAGCGAACACTTCATGGCTTTCTCCTCCTGAAATTTTATATCTCGTCGCACAACAGTTTTACCACTGTCTGGCAAATACACACGATAGTTGTGGGGCGTATCAGTGTACCCACAAATATCCCAACCTCTGCAGTCGGCTCCAACTTCTTTCTGGCATCCTTCGTCACATGCATGTAAACGTTAGCACCAAAAATCCTCAAATGAGAAAGATCAAGCTCTTACCAGAATAAGCCTCCTCAAGTGTACTCATGCCAAGTATCCTATGACGACAACGGTTCTGCACATAAACTACAATATTGCATGCTTCCACCCACAAGTGAAGGGGTAGGCTCTGATCATGCAACATAGCCCATGCAGCACCCACGATCATTCTGTTCTTCCTCTCAGCAACCCCATTCTGCTGTGGGTTATGGGGAGCTATGAGCTCTCTTCGAATCCCTTCTGCACTACAAAAATCCTTGAACTCGCCAAAGATGAATTCACCACCATTATCGCTCCTAAGAGCCTTCACCTTCTTCCCCGACTCCTTCTCGACCAATGCTTTGAACTCACAGAACTTTGAATATGTCTCACTCTTCTTCTGCATGAAGAAGATCCAACACTTACGAGAGAAATCATCAACAAAAATCACATAATACCTGTGTTTTGTTGTCAAAGCAACTGAGAAAGGTCCACACACGTCTGTGTGAATTCTCTCAAGGATCGTCGTGGCGCGACTATCCTTCTTGTGAAAGGTGGCTTTCGCAAACTTTCCCAAAGTACACCCCTTGCACTGATCTGACTGCACAAGAGCGCCTTTAGGAAGCCCAGTAGTGATCTGCTGCAGTGTCTTCGAGGCTCCATGGTGAAGGTGGCCCAATCTCCTGTGCCACAGCTCGCCATCATCCCGGCTCACTAATGCTTCCACCTTGCATGCCATTGCTACGCAACCATCTACTTGCAACTGATAAAGGTTCCTTACTCGAACCCCTATCTTCCGTGTTTCTCTAGTTGTCTTACTGCGCAGGAAAGCTTTTCCCTCGCTGAAAACAACATCATATCCCTTGTCTTCTAATATCGCCAGAGAGATAAGATTTTTCTTCAATCCTAGAACATGCATCACTTCCTTCAATACGAAGGGTTTACTAGACTCCCTCTCAAAGGAAATGGTACCGATACCGGTCGCACTGTATCTAACATCATTGCCCATCTCGATGTGCACTCCAAAATCTTTTTCCTCCAAATCAAAAAACAAATCTCGATCTCCCGTCATGTGAAAAGATGCACCACTATCCAATAACCATACCGATCCCATCACACTTGAAACCAAGCATGTGATCAATGAAAAATCAAGCTCAAACTATGAGGCTAGAGCCTCTCCTGCTGCAGATCCAGCAGCTTGCTTGTTCTTCTTCTTCTGCGGACAATTTGTGGCATAGTGTCCATGCTGGTGACAGTGAAAGCACTTCACCTTGGACATGTCCTGCTTCTTGCCTTTCACACAAGAATGAGAAGCTTTCTTGTTCTTCCCTTTCTTTTCTTTGACAGCCAAAGCGCAATTTTCTTCATCAGTTGCCTTTGATCAAGATCCGTCCCTGCTATTCCACCTGATCTCCTCTTGCACAAGATCCGACCAAAGTCTCTCCCATCCTGGCAATTTCTCCCGACCATTGACAGAGTCCTGATAGGAATGCCAACTCTTCGGAAGACCAAGGAGAGCCAAGCTCACCAAGTCCTCATCATCGACAGTCACCCCCACACTTCCCACCTCATCCCTGCACTGAGTGAACTTTGTGAGATATTTGGGTATACTGTCGCCTTTCTCACATTTGATGTTTCTGAGTTTATCTTTGAGCGCCAACTTCCTTTGGTCGCTCTTGCTTTGGAATAAATCTGTCAATGCTTTCCACATCAAGTATGGAGATGCCTTTCCATGAAGGCTGGACACAATGAGATCCTTCACGCCCTCCAACAAAATCCTTCGACACTTTGTTGTCTTCTTTTGCCAAACCTCAGCAGCGGCAGCATCAGTAGGCTTTGGGACCTCGGCCTCTATGAACTCCTTTAGCCCATTATAAACTAACACAACCTCCATCCTATCCTTCCATGAAATATAGTTTGAGCTGCCCTCAAGAGCATACTCCAATCGCAATCCATTGAAAGACATTGCAACTTTGACATCAAGAAAACACTGCTGCAAATTCGAATTCCACCAGCTTCAAACTCAACCGCCTCTGATCTAAAATTCGTGAGAACGAAGTATTTCTTGTATAGAGATTGACTGTATGGGCATTCACTAGATATCTCACCTTCCAAAGGAAGGATGAATCCAGAGGCTACCTGGCCCAATTACAGACTCTGCCTGAAGAAATAGAATGTAAACACTTTCTGAATAGTAGATCTGATGATAAACAGCTCTGATACCATGTAGAAATTTTGAATAATTGAACACATATTCAACAGAGATTATCCTGATTATACACTATTGCGGAATACATGCACAATACATAATCTCCTCTACGTTGATCATCAATTTAGCAGCATCAAAAACAATGAAACATCAATCATATGCACGCATTAACACAGTATGTAAACCAGGGAAAGCTTACAGCTGAAAAACCCACACTATCTGTATATTAATGATTGAGAACATGTAACATTACATAGTAAAATACTCCTCATAAGTATTCGGTACTATCTCTACCTGCTACACACAATACAACTCAGATCTGATCTCCAAATCTCCTCCGCTGCTTGCCCTGCCTCCTCTGCACAATACCTGCTCAGATTTGAATGAGAATGGTTGAACCAAACTCATTTTTACCTCAAGAGAATCACTCGCACTGGAAATCACGTGAGCAGAGGCTATAATCACTTGTTATTGGCCCCATACTGCAATTGTCATTGGCATAACTCAATCCCATTGATTGTGCAAGATCTCATGCACAACTATAGTCACAACTGATAGCAATCTCAACCTCTAACACTTGTCTCCACTAAACTGTACATGCACTGAGTTACCTGATGTATTATTCAGTTGCATTATGAGTTAATAATTAATTCACATAACTCATCATTATTCTATTTGCAGTTAGACTAATTACAACTAGTTTAACAAAGTCAAACTAAACACAACTCCATCAACTCCACATCCAACTCTACCAAACTCAACTGCTTGAGTTCTAACTGAAGTCCCTGCATGCAACACCTCAACTAAACATAGGAAACTCGTATTTCCTTCTTTCAGCTGCATGTTCCACATCCGTAGCTCAAACTGAAGTGCTCCAAGAGGATAAGATAAAGTTTATAGTCTAAATATTATTATGAGACAATAATATTTGACATTTCTATTTTTGACTAGCAGTCTAAAAATAGACTCTGATCACTCCTGCTGTGATCCAAAAATAGAAGTCCATCTATTTTTCCCACGATGACCAATCATCCATAACCAGCATACTGCAACTCATAGACCATGATCCATATGTCTAAAAATATACTTTGCACCATAATTTGCCTGCAGGCCCACTTAGTGAAGGTGACTCCTTTCCACTAAGCTCCATCATCTTGTTGCATTCTCAACATAGTCTAGTTCCCAAAACTCTTCCAATTCTGGAAAGAATATGAAATATTTTGCAAGAGGAACTGTCCCTAATGCTTTGGAGACGGAGACATTCAACCTAAAAAAGGGAGGTCTACAATGTGTAGTGGTTTAAGGATGACCACAAACTCTGGAATGGTTAATGCAATTCATAGAACTCTTCAAAAACTAGCAAGAAGATCATGTCTTGTGCTAGAGGAAGTGCCCCCAATTCTTTGAAGGGAAGTCTTAACCCGGCATAGATGGTTTAAGGCTGACCACCAACCGAAGGCATGCTCAATGGCATATCGATATCTGGTTACAACTCTGAATCTGGTATGGCAGGTTGTGGCCTAGGCTCGCTTGATGTGGCTTTGAAACTTGTATATGGCCATCAATTCCCCCCTGTTAGATACAAGGTGAGAATATGAAGAGATCTCAACTGCAATACTTTTCAATATTCGATAACAAATCCTGTTGTTTGAGGGAAATATCTTCTTGGTCGTTGAAGCCCATTTCCAAGAAGCAATCCATCCAAGATGAATCTTTGTTCTTGTAGGAGGCTTATTTTTTAAGCATATGTGTGAAGAATGAGTACGCTGACCACAATGCTTACACGGATGAAGATCAAAACAATGTTATTTCATATGGCCAACTCAAAAGGTGAACTATCATGAAGAAGTCCAACACTCTTAAACAGGATGGGCTTTGAGTAATATTGAATATGAAAGGAAACCTCCTTATCATATCCAAGTCCTCTTATGTTCTTGTTGTGGACAAGCTCTTCTCAAGATCTGAATATTTTCTTGGGAAGTGCAGGTTGAATTTATACTTTCGCATGCAATTTCACCGCTTCATTAGGTACTGGATATGAATCAACTTGCTACTTATTGGAGTCTATTTCAATGTTCTGAATAGAAACAGGTTCAGAATGATGACTCCACTATTGTAATTCTGCTTGCCAAAGTTGAGATTCAAGTTCCAAAAGAAATATTTTATCCTGTGCATTTTGTAGGCAAGTCCGAATTTCTAAGAGAGAGCCTTTGTTGATTTGGATTGTGTCATAAACAATAGATTGTATCATGGTTTTCAAGAGCTCCAATACTTCACCAATTTGAGTCATTTTCTCCAATGTCAAACTTACACTTTAAAAAATTGATGACACTTATGGATCAATGAGGAAGGAGCAACACCCACTTACAATACCTAGTCACCCTTTTTCTCCAGAGTTGATTTGAAATTTGCTTTAGGATGTTGATTCATTTGATGAAAATTTTGCACTTCTAGTCAATAGAGTCATATTCAGCTGATGTTCCTTGCTATAATAGGGGACTATATGGACTTCTTTACCTCTAAGTATCATACAATGAACTATGGAATTATATTTTGTGGTCCTGAAAATCCTCTTCCTCCAAATTGGTAAGCGTACTTTCTTTTGAATAACGCTCACAGTGCAATAAATGTAAATAGTAAAGCTGGTTCCAACACAGATAGAAAAAAATAACACAGTAATATATATGACCACAATACATTGAAATAATTCATATGACACGTTCTTCGAAATATTATTCAATGCTCATACATAACTCATGGTATTTGATTAAGGTTAATTCCATAGAATACCAGCGCACATAGGATTTCAACGCAAAGATACAATTAGTTTATAATGTAGCAATGACTAATGAACCAACGTCTTTACACATATAACATCACCATCAATGAACCAATGTTTAAGTTTGTCGAACCACCAGAGGAACAAGGAATAGGTTGCAGTAAAGTACAAGACTACAAATTGGGATCACCTGGTGTAGGGTTGCCTCATGCTACAAAAGCAAGACAATAGACAATAGTTAGTTCGTCTCCTTGTGATGAGTTACTCTGGAAATAAATCGACGGTTCTGTTGCTTCAAAGATCAATGCATGTATCGTACATTTTCTTCTAGAAATAGTAGAAACCATAATAATTATGGAGTCGACAACTTTCAAGAAGCTTGATGAGACTGGATACCCATCATATTTTTAGGCACTTCCACAAATAATGGCCAAATGGTAATCAATCAGATCTACTATTAATTAAAATAAATGACAATCAATCAGATATTCTTTCAATTAAAATACATATTTAACAGTATATGGACAATCGAAGAAACGAAGAAATGGCCCTGGCCACAACAGATGTTCTAAAATGGATCCAAATGGGGTCTCTTCGATTTACTCAGCACGACGACCTTATAATACTTAATAGATAAATATTTGAACGTGTTGGTGGGCAAGTTTCTCAAAATTATAGCAGAATACCCAATGTACAATTCTCGGATCTCGTTGTGCTCTATAATGCCTAGAAAAAATTACCAAGAAGTGACCAAATGATGGACTTTGATGTAGGAAACCCTAAAATTTGGGATAGGGATGCCTAGAAATGAAGACATGTATGAATAGTATAACCAACACTTTCTCAAGAAGAAATAGACGTGAGAATAACACAATAGAGGTGTTGCAGATTTAGGCACTCGTGAAGTAATGAATCTGAAAATAGGCAGAAGAAAGGACCACAAGAAGTTCCAAGCTTGATGGGGTGTATATTTGACAGACACCTGAGAGTGCCCAGGTCTAGGGAAAAATATCCACTAGGATTTGAACATCAATGATAAATCGAAAGGTCTAAAATAACGGTATATTCTGCCAAAGAATAGACAGGGTGAAAGTCTTCTCATGTCATGCGAATGGCAGACGATAAGAAATTAATGGTAAGATTATGGAATAATGCCTTGGTGCATGAGGACTACAAGAGAAAGGAGGCAGTGTTTAAATGTTATTGGTACCAAAAACATTAGAGTTAGTGCAAATTTAGAGCGTTAGATGAATTTCTGATAGATAGATTGGGGAAAGGAAGATATATTGGTAGATAGCTCGGTAAGTTTCATGTTGAGAGGTCAGATCGATAAGCGTGTGGCAAGGAAAATAGAGTGATGGGTATGCGCAGAGTAAAATTATCTATAAGGTGGTAGTTTTGATCAGGGGAAAGGTAGAATTGACTTGTATAGAGAGGCAAAAAAAAAAGTGATTCAAATTGGAGTAGGACAGGAGAATGCCCACTCTAATACCATGTTAAACATACATGGAATGTAAACAATGAATGTGCAATATAAGCATTCAATTGCATGTATTATTGACATGATATACATTTATAGTACATTTATGTGACCCTTGGATTCACATTCCAAGTGGTCTCTTGGACTCTGGTCGTTGTTCACATTCCAGACCAACCCATAGAGAATTAGGTATCCAACAATGTGAAAGTGGGAATTTTACAAAACATCATTAGTGTACTTAGGTTATATAGTAGGGGTTGGTGAAGTGAAAATAGATCCCCCTAAAGTTGAAGTGATTGTACACTGGCCCAAGCCTACATCAGCAATAGAAATTAGGAGCTTCTTAGGAGTAACCCAATATTGGAGAAAATTTGTTGCTAACTTCTCATTTATTGCATATCCTTTACATGCTTTAACTAGCGTGAAATAACTCTTTCAGTTAGGAGAAAAGCAACATAAGGCCTTCGACACATTGAAAGAAAAGATTATCAAAACACTAGTGTTAGCATTTCCAAACTTACAACGACCATTTGAGATAGAGATCGATGCAAGTGGATTTTCCATGGGAGTAGTTTTGATGCATCAATCTAAGTCAATTTGTTATCACTCTGAGATCTTTTTTGTTAGGTCCCTATAATAATAGTGTATCCCCCTTATTGTTATTGTTGTGCCCATGTATCCCTAGTATTGTTATTTTGGTGCCCCATAGAATCCCACTATTGTTATTGTTGTGCCCTTACATTATTATTGTTATGTAGGCTTTGATTATATTGTGACCCCTTAGACTCCTATATATACAAAGGAGGCCTTGTAATTTGTACCATCCAATAATTTTTCATTTGTGTAATGTAAAGGAGGTTTCCCCCTCAAAGATGATACTTTTAAAGTCATTGATCTATATTTTTGTGAGTTGGAGCTTTGGATTCTAGGGTTTCACTGCTTCAAACAAGACATTGTGGCAATTCGCTATAAAAAAAATTCTACGAAGATTCAAATAAGGAAATTGCAAACACGTGGAGCCAAAATATTGGTGAAATTTGTGCCAAAGTTTCAAATCTTGGTTCTCTATATTTTCTCTGATATGGTATGAAGAAATTAAGACTTTTGCGAGCTCCAAAATTCAGCCTCAAACATGTGACCAAGGGAAAATAATCATAACTTTCGTTTTATACATCGAATTTGAATTATGTAAAAATTAGTTCAAAGTGAATGGACTGTATTTGTTCATGTAGAAATTTAAGGTCTGAAGGTTGAAACAATGACACATGGTATCATGTATAACTTTGCTCTACTGAACTAGTCCATAATCAGGTCCTCGTGGTATATTTGACATAACCCTTTATTAACGAATCCAATATTGTTCTGAATTGTGACATTGGAAAGAATATACATAGGGTTATCATAATGACGAAGTTTAGACATTATAAATCTGAAATTACATTGATAGAACAATTTCAATATCGAGCTCCTAAAAAGCAAGAAAAAAGTGTGTATTTTTAAAGTTTTGCATAAATTTTGTTTGAAAAATCAGTTTGAATTGATTCAAAGAGCATATTGAAGCATAAATATGAGCATTTGGTCCTAAAATGTGTCAAAAAAAAAAATTAAACCAATTAAGCCCTTAGAAGGCTCTACTATGATGCATGAAGAGGAAGAATTGCAACATGATATATCAAAATTATGAGACCAAGTGCAACAAAATTTGCTCTCACAAAGAGCAACCAAAGATGACATGGATGGATTAATAACATAAATAAACGCTAACATGAATGGTTTAAAAGCATAAATGGAAGAAATGATGAATAGCAATATGGAAGGATTGACAACGTTGTTGCAAGAAAGGCTTCCAGGTGGTGACAAGGTAATCCATGAAAATCATGATGACTATAAAAGGAATATGAATTATGATTTTAGAGACTCCAATGTGGGACTTATGAACCATCACATTCCAAAGATAGATATGAAGAAGTTTGATGGCAAGTATACGGTAACATGTATACTACAGATGGAGCAATATTTTGATCTATAGTATGTGCAACCTTCATAAAAGGTACAAATTGCATATCTATATTTAGAAACCAATTAGTTTGTATGGTATAGATGGATTTTGTAAACCACTTATCACATGGACAATTTTTATAGAGGAAATGATAGCACCTTATGAAGATACAAAGAGAAACACCTTCTTTAGCAAATTGATAAATCTCAAACAAAAGGGTTCAACGGCGAAGCACATTGAAGACTTCCAAAATTTGAATATTAGGGTAACTGATATTTTAGAGGAGCACGGGATCGATCTCTTCATAGGGAATTTAAAATATAACATAAAACATGAGGTTCACTTTTGGGAACCTGATTCATTGGAGAAGGCATTCAGGCTGGCAAGAAAAATTTAAAGCAAAATTATGGCAACAAGGAAGTCTACCACTCACAACTATAAATATGGAAGTGTTGCTACTCCTAGTCTCCACAAACTACAAGTTTGACACAACAATAATTGGGGGAAAAAAGAGAAAAAGGGCTTTGTTATAGTTGTGATAGAAAATACACTAAATGTCATAAGTGTACCGAGAAGAAATTATTCTACATAGATTGTAAATAGGAGGAAGAAAAGGAACAAGAAGCATCAAAAAAGGAGGATATACACTTGAATGAACCCCAGAGAAAGAAGAAATGAATCTGACCATATCTTGTAATGCATTGGCAAGAATTACCACTCCTCAAACTCTCAATATAAAAGGATATATCAAGAGGAAAATGGTAATATTGTTGATTGATTCAGGTAGTACCCATAATTTTATTCATTGTAAGATAACCACGGAATTGAATTGCTTCCTATATCCAAAACTAGAGTGGCAAGTGATGATTGAAAATGGAGGAACTATAAATGTCTCTGGAAAGTGCCATAATATCAAGCTAAGCATGGGGGAATATGTTTTGAATAGTCCAATGCTTTCCATTCCAATGAGTGGTGTTGATGTTGTACTAGGAGTCCAATGGTTACAATCTTTGGGGACGATAGCTTTCAAATTTCAAGAACTTTTCTTGAATTTTTTTTGGGAAGGAAAGGAAGTTGAAATAAGGGGTATCACAGGGATACCAGGAAAGATAATAAAATCTAATGCCATGACAAATATTATGAACAAATAACAATGGGTTGTAGTTGCACAATTATTCTCATTAGAGTTTTTAACATCGAAAGCATCTATTTCTCCAAATGTCCAAAAAGTCTTGGACAATCATTCCAAGGTGTTTGAGATTCCCAACGGTCTCCCACCTATTTGTGATCATGATCATTCTATTCATTTAATTCCAAGAATTGTTCCTCCAAACATCAGGCGTTACAAATATCCTTATGCTTAAAACAATGAAATTGAATGTATGGTTGCAGAAATGTTAGAGGCTAGTATAATTCAACCTAGTCAAAGTTATTTCTCTACTCCAGTAATATTGGTGCACAAGAAGGCTGGATCATGGTGTATGTGTCCGAATTATAGGGAGCTCAAAAAGCTCACTATCAAAGATAAATTTCCCATTCCTATCATTAATGAATTGTTGGATGAATTACAAGGAGAAATTTACTTCACCAAGCTAGATCTTCATTCAGGATATCATCAAATTAGAATGAAGACTGAATACATTCTGAAAACAACATTCAAAACTCATGAGGGTCATTATGAATTTTTGGTCATGCCTTTTGGCCTTACTAATGCACCTTCCACATTTCAAGGTTTGATGAATTACATTTTCAAACCCTTCCTTAGAAAATTAGTGTTAGTATTTTTTGATGATATACTAATTTACAACAAGTCTTTGGAGGATCATGTTCAACATGTTGACAGGACACACAAACTATTGGAGGAGAAACAATTATATGTAAAAGCCTCCAAATGTTGCTTTGGAGTACAAGAGGTGGAATATTTGGGTCATATTGTATCTCATGAGGGTGTTAAGTATATCCTAACAAAATTAAGGCCATTAAGGAATGGAAAATCCCCAAAACCATAAAGCATCTTCGAGGATTTCTCAGGTTGACAGGGTATTATCGCAAGTTTGATAAGAGTTATGGGAGAATAACAACAACTCTAACATAATTACCGAAGAAAGATGCATTTTATTGGACTCTAGAAGCAATGAAGGCCTTTGAACATCTTAAAGAGGCAATGTGCCAAGCACCGGCCTTAGCTATGATAGACTTCACAAAAACTTTTATTGTGGAATGTGGTGCCTCAGGAAATGGAATTGGTGTTATTTTAATGCAAGAAGGAAGACCCATTGCTTTTGAAAGTTGTCCAACAAAAGGAAAGTATTTACACAAACCTATTTATGAGAAGGAAATGTTGGCAATACTACATGTACTAAAGCAATGGTGACCTTACCTAATGGGAAGACACTTCAAAGTAAAAAAATATCATTATAGCCTTAAATAGTTTTTGGAACAAATATTATCTTTATAAAAGTAGAAAAAATAGGTGACAAAGATGTTGGGTTATGACTTTGAAATCATCTACAATAAAGGGAAGAAAAATGTTGATTCAGATGCACTCTCAAGAAAATATGAGGATGTGGAAGCATTGATTTGTGCCATTTCTATTATCCAACCTAAGTGGATAACCGAAGAAAGGGATGAATGGAAGAATGATGAAGAGGTGTGGTCACTTATTCAAAAGTTATAGCAAGATACCAATACATATGATACATTTAGTTGGAAAAATGAGTCATTATGGTACAAAGATATCTTATATATTTGTAAGAATTCCCAACTCAAACAAAATATTATTTTAGAATTGCACACCTCTCCCTTAGGAGGGCACTCAGGATTTTAAAATCTTACAAGAGGATCAAGAAGGATTTTTTTTGGGATGGCCTTAAATATGATATTCATAAGTTTGTGGCAATAATTTTTGGTTTTCCAAAAAAATAAAGTTGAGACAATTAAGACTCCATGTCTATTACAACCTTTATCCATTCCAAGTCAACGTTGGGAGGAGGTCTCAATGGATTTTATCATAGGTTTACCCAAGTCTGAAGGAAAGAGTGTCATCGTGGTGGTAGTTGATAAAATTACCAAGTATGCACACTTTTGTGCTATATCTCATCCTTTTAAATCGGTTGCTACTGCATTTATGGAAATAATTCAAAAGCATCATGGAAACCAAAAGATTATAGTAATTTACAAAGATCCCATTTTCATTTGAAATTTTTGGATGGAATTATTTTCTTGTCTTGGTACTCAATTATCTCATAGCTCATCTTATCATCCTCAATCTGATGGGAAAACGGAGGTAGTGGACAAACGTTTGGAAGGATATCTTCATCCCTTTGTATCTGATAAACAAACACAATGGGTCAAGTGGTTACCTTTAGCTAAATGGTGGTATAACACTTCCTTCTATACTATAGCAAATGGCCCTTTATGGATATAATCCACCATCCATCACATCCTATTTGTTATCCGGGAATAGTTTCCACTCGGATGCTGCTATTCCCACTAAGATGGGTGGTTATCTTAGAAACAAACAATCAAAGTCTACTATTTCTTCCTTTTATGAAAATAAATGAGAGGAGAACCAAGAGGGCCAACCTGAGTCTTGCGTTTGATTTCCTATCCTTCTTGATAGGGTTTCGCCACTTCTTCCTTGTCTGCCCAGCTTCAAAAGGACCTGTGGAATCACAGCAACATACTACTATGCAAGAAACAAGGATCTAAATTCATAAATAATACAGGATCAGATGTGTATTAACCATATACATGCATATATAAACAAGTACACAAGAATATGGAAGGAAACAAGAATAGCTTTATTCAGATGAAAAGTAGCAAGAAGATTACAACCATGTGCTCTGACCCAGCATCATCCTCCAGCTAAGAAGCCCT